>VDFB02336471.1:0-40869 GCA_007258455.2 Sequoia sempervirens
GCGATATATTGTAGAGGGAGATCTTTGTTTATTAGTAGTGTTTTGTAGGTTGTTTCCATTCTTATTTGTGTAGGCATTGAAACTTCATGGAACCTTTTTGTTTTGAGCGGTGTCGAATAATCAATGCATAAACTATCGTGTGTGATGAGGTCTTAAAAAAAAACCCACCAGATGTTTATAGTGATGATGATTTCATTGAAGATGCACTTGTCTTATTTTGAAGAGGCCATCACTTCAAGGATAAAGAGGGATGCGGTAGAGAATAGATAGATGCTCAATAGTCTGAGATGCTTGTGAATCGAATAAACTATACCTCATTGGGGTTATGAGACATACATGTGAGGATTGGTTTCCAATAGTTCAGGGGTTATTTGAAATCTGAAAGTTCAAAATCATACCTTTACAAGGGTGATGAGACACTTCATGTCCAAATGGTGTCCAATGATGTTGGGAATTTGGATGATAGCTAGATGACTATACCTGTAGTTGGGGAGAAGCTTAAAGAATTCTTATTGGTTCAAGAATTGTTTTCAAAAATGTATTTCCTATATTATTTTGTAGTTAGTAAGTTTAGTGTTGTAGCATTAAGAAGGGGTGTTCGAATTAATGCTCCAACATAAATGAATAAGTCAATAATAGAATTGTGCATAGCTGTCAAGAGGCCCATTTGGTGTCACTAGATTTAGTTTGCTATCAATAGTGACAACTTGGTGTCAATCATTTCAGTTACTTGTCAATTGTATTAGCTATTTTGTAGGAAGATTGTTGAGTCTTCTACACCTATAAAATTTTAATTTGTTGATGAATAAATTTTTTTTTGTTTTTTAATCTTCCATTTTGTTCCATGTTCTCAATTCTTTATTTTTAATTACATCTTCCTTCAAAATTAGGGAGTAGCATCTTAGTGGTGGTATATTTTTGGTGTCAATAGTATAGGTTGGATGCATTAAATTACATAACAAATATGAGAGGTCCATTATTATTAATATTTTTATATCTGTAGAAATTATATCTCATTACTTTTATTAGTTCTTGCCCATCTTAGTGTCTATTGATATGGCCAACCTTGTTCATAAATAAACAAATTATCTTTTATTTTAAGGTTTTGTTATTTAGTGGAGTGGAGATAGCATTTAGATGACAATTCTTTTATAGTTATAAACTTTGTAAAAGAGACTTGTCATTTGGATGACACTTCTTTTATAGTTACAAAGTTTTTAAAAGAGAGTTGTCATTTGGATGACAATTCTTTTATAGTTACGAAATTTTTAAAAGAGAGTGATTGATAATTATAATTATTAATGTTTATATTTTTATATATTTACATGTTAGTTGTGGCATGTCTCCTTCATCAATCATGTTATTGTTAAAAAATAAGATAGATAAATAAATGCCTAAAACTTGCAACAATATAAACAAAGAAAAAAAAACACACACACACAAACATAAGAAATTAATGTGGTTCACCAAAATGGCTACATCCATAGGAAAGTGGTTTTGTCTTTTTGTTGATTAATTGTAGTAATAAAATTGTACAAAATAGTCCAGTATCTCTATGAGATACTAATTCATGCATACCTAGAGTAAGCACCCATCACCCATTTATGAGACTCGTTAATGAAGACATAGTCGAAGAACCTACCCGCTTCACATCCAATGGAGATGAAACGTTAGAAAAATGAAGGATCAGACTTTGCATTGGAATAATCTCTTAGTTGAAGTCCAATCCATGTTGTAAATAGAAATGCTTAGAGATCTTATTCACTTTCCAAGGCCTATTGTCACATGTTTACTAGACCAAGAGAAGCGCTGTGAAACTCCAACTTCTCTTTTGAAACAACTTTAGTAAATGCATCTGCATGATTTGGAATGGTATGAATCTTCTCCAACTTTATCTTACCTTGTTCAAGTACACTTAAAATAAAGTGATATTGAATATCTATGTGCTTCATTAATGAATGAAAAGCTACATTTTTTTCTAAAAGTATTACACTTCTGTTTTAATTATACTATATGAAGTCCCATTGTTTGCTACCCAATTTAGATAATATCTGTTATAGCCACAACATCTCCTTAGCTCCTTTTGTGATTGCAATATACTCTGCTTCAGTAGTGGAAAGAACCACCACCTTCTACAACCTAGAAATTCAAATGAATGTTGCTCCTACAAATGTAAAAATATACCTTGTTGTAGATCATCTTTGATCTAAGTCACCAGCCAAGTCTGAGTCAACATATCCTTGTAATTGTGCATTTTCTCCTTTGAACTTGAATACATGGTTTGATGCATCCTTCAGATATCTGAAAATCCTTTTACTACCTACTAATAATTTTTTCTTGATTTGATCATATACCTATTGACCACTCCCACTACTTGGGCAATGTTTGGTCTTGTGCAAAGCATTGCATACATAAGGCTCTTCATTGCAAAGGAGTAAGGAAACTCTTTCAATGATTTTTTTCTTCAATTGTAATAGGTCACATCTGAGAAGATAATTTTAAATAATCTACTATAGGGTGATCCCACAATACTGGTTTACAATTTTTGGCCAAACTAGACACTAAACTGATTTTTTCTAACTAAATCTTCACTTTCAGGCACCTATAGTGACTAAACCGTGAGGAATTTGAAGATGATGCAAACTAGTGATTTGTGGAATTTTGTATGTAGATTCTAAATATATTTTTTTCAAAAACTTTGGAATCAGATTGCACTTTTTTCCATCTCCTTCGAAAACTAGTTTTTTTCAATAAACACCATTTTTAAGGAGTGATGCTCGCTGTATAACACAACTTTTTTTTCCATGTGAAGGATAAAATTCTAATTTTTTTGAATTTAGATTTTTAACTACAATATCTAGTGCTTCCAATTGGTTTCATAGTGTTTTATTGAATATTTTTTTCTTAATCAAGTTTCGAAGTCAAACCAATTAAAATTCAGACATAGGTGGACCATATAACACAACTATTTTTGTATGTATCAAAATTTTTTATTTTTTATTTTATTGGATCAAGGACTTCAATATCTGGTGCACTCATATTTTTCAATTTTTTTTATTGATAATCTTCTATTTTTCCACATGTGCAGAATAGAGAGATTGATTTTCGGTGAAAACCCTACATTCACAAGAAATAAAATATATATATAATAATAAAATTAAATTTATTTAAAATTATACTTTTTGTGAAACTTATAATAAGGACTACATATTTACAAAAAATAAATTTTAAATGAATTCATTTGACCCCCTAAAAGGTAAATCAAAAGTGGTTTTTTATCAGCATTTTGATAGGTGTAAAGGAGACTCTGTTATAGGTATGGTTTATTTAACTAGCGGGGTTTTATCCAAGGGGGTTTGATCTAAGGTAGTTTGATCAAACCCTCTTTAATTGGAATGCTTTAAATGGAACTTTTTAAGGCTTAAATCATTATATTTTCTAAAAATATGTGATTTTAGCAAAAATCAGAATCTCCCAGAAATTGTAAACCGGCTTTGTGGGATCACCCTACAGGTGTTCTCATTGCTTTAACATCCCTCATGTTAAACCTATTCAATTAATTTTTAATATATTTCTCTTGTGATAGTTTTAATTCCCTTTTTGTCTTGTCTTTGATAATGGCCATTCCAAGGATTTACTTTGCAACACACAAATCCTTCATTGAAAATTTCTTAGCCAATTTTTATTTTAACCATGCTAGTTCCTATCACTGACATATCATCAACGTACAATAACAAGATTACAACTTCACCATTATTTAAATTCTTATAATAAACACAATGGTTAGATTACATTCTAGATAAATGTTTCATAGTCGTAAATAAATCTAAATCTAAATACCATTGCCTTGGAGATTTTTTCAACTCATACAAACTTCAATTGAATCTTCAAACTAGAGCCTCTTTACCTTTTCCCTCAAATCCTTCTAGTTGCTTCATATACAACTCTTCCCCTAAGTCACCATGTAGAAAATTTGTCTTGCCATCAAGCTATTCCAATTCTTGATCATGAACAACTACTAAACCCAATACTACACTAATAGAGGTCATTTTTACAACCTGTGAAAAATATCCGTGAAATCAATGCCCTTTTATTAAGCATAAGCTTTGACCACCAATCTAGCCTTGTATCTCTTTTTTGCACCTTCTTCTTCTATAAACCTATATAACCATTTGTTTTTCAATGCTTTCTTGTTGGGTGGAAGAGAAACTATTGGCATGAAAGAACAACAGTGCAAACATCGCCGAGAAAATCCTACCACATCTTGCCATAAAGAGCTTGCGGAGCTTAAGATTGAAAAGGTACCATCTAGACTAGGGGTAGAAGAGATGGGTCACACCCCATTTTGTAGATATATGTATATAAAAAGATATGAATAACATTATGTAAGGATGATAGATGAATGAATGAAGAAACTTGTATATGAAATGAATGTAAGTAGATATAGGTAGAGGAGTGAACATGTAAAAGGTTATATATAAGGAAAAGAAAGAGATAGGCAGAGTATAGGGGAAGATATATAAATGTACTCCTTTGACATTATTAATATAATGATTACCATAATTTTATCTATATGATGTTTTCTATCATTGTGTGAATATATAGTTAATTAGTGAATCCTTGGTTTGATCAACTGGTGTTGCCTTTATATGACTGTGTTTGAGGTATAAACTACAACACTCAGAAAGTACTTGGGTCTCAAAACTTCGATCATTGTCTCCCTAGTTTTTCTTGCTAATAGGAACTAAATCCCATGTGTGATTGGCCATCTAAGATCCCATCTCATCTCTCATGGTCTCCATCCATTGTTTGCTATATTTTTCTACACATTTTTCCTCAAACATAGCAAGTTTAGTTTCATCAGAAAGCAATGTGTTGAAGGAAATATTTGTACCTTTTTAAAGGCCTACGATCTTTAGTAGATCTTCTAACCTGAGGAATCAATTCCTATGGAGTACCATCCTCAAAAGTACTAGTGGGATGATCCTTCTCTTTGTTATAATGGAAATTCAAAGGCTGAACTTGCACCTGCGGTTGATTTACAATCACCTCTTGTTTGAACACATCACACTCCTTTGCGATGTCTTCTAATGGACAATACTCCTTGGCTGATATGCCTTGTTGTGAATTTTCAATTACCTTTCCATCGAAGATTACGATCTTTATTTGTGTTGCTTGCTTGGTGACTCAATCCCATAACTTGTAACCATATTTTTTGTCTCAATATGCTATGAAAATACACTTTTTACACTTCACGTCAAGCTTTGCACTCTTTTCTTGTGGGATATGAATCAAAGCTTCACACCCAAACACTCATAGATGATCATAATAAATATTCTTACCCAATCACTTCTCTTTTGGAACTTCAAAATCTAAATGAGAGGAAGGTCATCTATTGATCAAGTATACTATTGTATTTATAGCCTCAATCCAAAATCATTCTCCTTGTCCTTCATTTAAGATCATGCTACAGGCTCTTTATAAAATTATTTTGTTTAACCTTTTTGTTGCACCATTGTCTTGTGGTGTGAGAGAAATAATCTTGATTCTGTGAATGCCATTCTTTGCATAACATTGGTCGAGTTATTTTGAATAATACTCATCCCATCGCTAATTTTCAAACAATTAATCTTATTACCAATTTTTTTTTTATAAAATTCCTTGAAAGTTTTGAACATACCAAAAACAATTAAACTTTTTTCATCATGCATAAACCCAAACCTTTTTATTGCAATCATCCAAAAAACTAACGAAATAAGTGGACCCCCCACAAATAATTGGTCTTGCCAAAATTGTTTTGTTTAACCTTTTTGTTGCACTGTTGTCTTGTGGTGTGAGAGAAACAATCTTGATTCTCTGAATGCCATTCTTTGCATAATATTGGTTGAATTATTTTGAATAATACTCACCCCATTGCTAATTTTTAAATAATTAATCTTATTGCCAGTTTGATTTTTTACAAATGCCTTGAAAGTTTTGAACATACCAAAAAAATTAAACTTTTTTCATCACATAAACCCAAACCTTCCTATTGCAATCATCCAAAAAACTAACAAAATAAGTGGACCCACAAATAGATTCTACCTATAAGGGGCCAAAGACAACCAAATGCACTAGATCCAATGGTCTTGACTTCGTCTTATGTTCCTTGGTAGAAAATCTTGTCTTCTTCTATTTTCCTTCTATGTGATTCTTGCATAACTCGATATTTATTACTTTTAGACCCAGAAGTTTGTTCTTCTTCTCTAAGATTTCAAGACCCTTTTGGCTCATGTGACTAAGCCTTTCATACCAAAGCTCATTTGTGCTATCTAGGATTTCCATTGTAGCTCGCACTTCTGTTTGACTCTCTAGCACATACAATCTACCAAATTTGTATCCTTTAGCAATCACCAATGATCCCTTATTACCTCGCACATGCTTTCCTCAATTACAATATTCCATCTGAGAGTTTCCAATTGCCTAGTTGTGCCCAAGTTTCTCTTGAGTTGAACATGTCTAACATCGTTTCACAACCAATTGTTGTCATTTTTCATCGTTAGGAGAACATCTCCATTACAAATGATATAAAAAGGCTCACCATCATTGCGGTAAACCTTGCCAAAATTATTGGCTTGATAATTTTTGAAATGATCTTTGCATGATGTCACATGAAATGATGCTCTTGAGTCAACTACCCAAACATCTGCAGTGGCATCTCTTGTAGATAGAGTAAGAGAATTCACATCTTCTCCATAAGTTGTACTAGCTTCATTTTCCTTAAACTGGTTCTCAACCTTCTTGTTTAGTGACCAACAATTTTTCTTCATGTGGCCTTCCTTACTGTAATACTAATGATCGCCTTATTTTCTTGTGGATTTTGATCTTTTTCTAGAACTCAATCTTTCCCTCTATTTATCCTTCCCTCATTCCTATGTTCTCCCTTTTTGTAAGTTACCAAAGCATCTCACAATTAAATACAGAGGATTTTTCTTCTCATGTCCTTGTCGAGAAGAACCCCAATAACATCATCAAATTTTATAACACTTCCCTTCTTAGGAGATCCAAAATTTGAGCTAGATATTGACTTTCTAATATCCATAACAATTGCTTCCCAACTATCAAGTAATGAACACAACAAGAAGATATCCTTGATCTCATCATCTAGTGTGATGATTATTGAAAGTAATTGATTGATCAAAGTGTTGAACTTGTTCAAGTGATTTGTGATGGTACTGCCTTAATGCATTTTTAAATTGTAGAATTTCTTCATCAAAATTTTTTGTACTAGTCTCCATTAAACATTGCAGTTGGATTTTTTGATTTTCCTTCCAACATGATTGAAAGTTCCTTTTGAATTAAAAGAGCTTTGAGCTACAACTTCTACATTCCAAATTTATTTCCCAGAATTTCTTGATTCTTCATTTGTCTGTCATATGCATTTATTCTTATATGCAAGCAAATTTCTCAATTCTCTTGAGCTCTGATATTGGATGTTTAAAAATAAGATAGATAAATGAATGCCTAAAACTTACAATAATATAAACAAAAAAAAAAATAACACATGAAGACATAAGAAATTAACATGGCTCACCAAAATTACTGCATCCACATGAGAAAGTGGGTTTCTCCTTTTGTTGATTAATTACAGTAATACTAAACTGTACAAAACAATCTAGTATCTCTAAGAGATACTAATTCATACATATCTAGACTAAGCACACATCACCCATTTATGAGACATGAATAAATACAAAGAGTACAAAAATCTTCCCTCCTCACATCCAAGGGAGATGAAACACTTAAAAATGAAGCGTCAAACTTCACAATTGAAGAATTGTTTGTGGTGGTATGTTTTTGTGTCAATTGTGTAAGTTGGAAATAATTCTCAGAAAAATGATGACAAATGTCATGAACCATGGATAGTGATGTTTGTAGAATGAATTATATTTGTAAATATGATTCAAAATGCATGTGAAAGTTCCAATGAAAATAAATATATATAATGGGGATTTTGTGAAGGCATTAATGAGTCACTAAGAGGGAGGGAAGAAAATAAAAATAGAAAAGAATAAGGCACAATGGGGACATTATGAAGAATATAATTATGGAAATAAATAACCTAGAATACATATCTAAACAATATAATACTCTAGGTCCTAAGCTTTCCTTTTCTTTCCACTCAACAATAAGAAATGTGATAAAGAAAGGTCTAAATTGGAGGGTGGGTAATGGTAATAAGGCTAATTTTTGGAGTGATATGTGGAAAGAAGGTCCTCCGCTTTCCTCATTTCAAATCTTCTCTCAATTAAAGGAGATCCTTATAAGATTAAATGGAGAAAATTTATATGGGTATATCCATTGGAGTGGGGTAAAGCTTGAATGGAAAGATTTTTGCAGACAAATGAGTGAAAGGCAAGTTGCAATACAAGGGATGATTAATCAATTGGAGCAAAATTTATGGGATTGCCATTTCTACTGTTTTAATAGAGAAGATGAATATATTTGGACACCAAATCCTTCAGGATATTTCACAGTGGGAACTGCTTATAGCCTAATTGCTTATGATAATGGGGGATCCTTTTTTTATTGGGGTAATTAATCAATTGGAGCAGAAGATGAATATATTGGGACACCAAATCCTTCAGGAGATTTCTCATTGGGAATTGCTGATAGCCTAATTGCTTATGATAATGGGGGATCTTTTTTATTGGGGTAAAATCTAGAATAAAAGGTTGATCCCTAAGATAAATTGTTTTCAATGGGCAACCCTCCATAATAAAATATTCACTAAATTGACAACCTTAATGTGTGAGGATTTCAATTTTTTTTTAAATGTATTTTATGTTATGCTGACTATGAAATGGTGGACCATATTTTCCCTCATTGTAGGTTTGCTAGTGAGGTTCAAAGGAGGTTCTGAAAATTATTAAGTTATTAACTGGATCTTCCATTTTTGTCTTAATTAATTTGTTAGTTGTTGGAATCAAAGTAACCCCTATTTACACCCTGTGATAAAAGAGATATGGAATCATACCCCTCTTCATGTGGCATGGCTTCTCTGTAAGGAGAGAAACCATAAGATTTTCAGAGACCAAAGGCAGAACAACATATTTGTTTTTGATAATTTAAAATGGAGTTCAAAATCCTGTAGATGTCCTTAATTTTAGAAATGCTAGAAAAATGCTTTCTTATCTTGAAATCAGAGTTAAGAAAAGTTGGGGGACTTGTCAAGACCTCACTAAGGTGAATTAGGAAAAAGGTCCTATTGAAGAAAAGTGTTATATGGCTACCCCGTTAGAATGGTTGGATCAAACTTAATTTGTATGGTTGTTCTAAAGGAAACCCTGGTAATGCTGTTATTGGGGGGTTATAAGAGATGAAAAAGGTTGGTTGATAGAGGGGTATGGTAAGAATATTTGATGAAAATCAAATAATGAGGTTGAAGAACATGTTGTGAGGTGGGTGTTAAAAGATTTAAGATACCGAGATATCAGAAGTTTTAAATTGAAGGAGACTCCAAAACCATAATTGAATATTTAGAGAATAATAAATCTTCCCCTTGAAGGATTAGAAATGTCATTGAAGAATGCAGATGTATATCTTACACAATTTCTATCAAACTAATGTAAGACACTTATAGAGAAGGAAATAGTGTTGTTGATGTTGTTACTAATCTAGGATTGAATTTATAGGACTTGAAATATAGGAAGTATGACTCCGACCTCCCGTATAAAGCTAAGGAGATCCCATCAAAGGAATGACAAATTTCTAATGACCAATTGAAGGATGTATATTTGTTGGCCTTAAAATTTTTATTTTTTAAAGGTGATTCATAGAGGGGAAAATTGATGATATGTATAATCTTAATTTTGAGGATCTCTTTTTGGGGTTGAAAGGCGATGCCACCTTTCTGCATAATGAGAGGAAGAAAAGTACTAAGTTGGAAGTTTATAAGATTGGGAAAACCCTTTGCTGCCCCTCGTGGGATAATAGGAATAATGAAAGTGATATTAAGGATTTAATTACTAAAATGGATGAGAGTCATATCACAAGAGGTGAAATTATAGATAACATGAAGATTATTAGGAAAGAGGTGAGAACAACAACATAATTATGGTTTTAATCTACTTGCTTTCATCAGGTGTCCATTTATGAAAGGACTTATGGCCTCACTCGTATGATTAGGACAAAGAGAGGTGAGGAGTATTATTTTAAAAGCTGGCAAGATCTTTACATGGCACTTTGTGGCTTTAGCTATATAAAGTCGTATATTTCTTTGTGGGTCTTGTGCTTATCATTGTGGGGAAGCGAGGATGGGAGGGTAGAGACTCATATTTGAGCTGATATCTCGTGCTTCTTTAAAATTGAATGTGGGTCGATGGGATATCTTCGAGGAGGTTTCACCCCTTTTTTCATGCCATAATTGGGTTCAACAACTCTTTGACTTCATAATTTGTTAATTCATGGCAAAAAGGTATGGTGATTGTTGGAGGGGTGAGGAGCTCATTGTGAGGGTAGCGAGTTAGAATTATGGCAGGACAAAGGGTATGAGGAGAAGCAAAACCAAATACTAGAACTATATCAGTAACTTCCTCAAAAAATAAGAAAAGGTGAAAAGGCAATAGAATAGTTATAGTTGGGAGGATTTGTTGGTGCCTTGGTCCACGGTGAGTCTCCATATTATGAAATACTTTACTTTAGAGGGTAGGTTTAGAATAATTAATGTATCACTTCTTTGTATTGGACCTGTTAGGAAACAATGCATCAATACCTAGTTCATTTAATCCATTTGTACATAACCCCATGAGAGAAAAACATGGATGCAAGCTTACAGAATAACCAAATTCATATATTAAATAGACAAGGCACAAGATAACCTAAGATATACCTTGGAAAAATTTTCAAGAGGGAAAAACTCAATCTCTAAAGGCATTCATACTCCATCTTATTATTCAACAATAAATAATACATTCACTTACACAGTTACAATTAATACTTTTGAAACATCAAGCCTCTCCAATGCATCCTCCATGTGTCCAAGTATGAATCCACACAACACATGCCATTCTTCACATATGCATACCTTGGAAAAATTTTCAAGAGGGAAAAACTCAATCTCTAAAGGTATTCATACTCCATCTTATTATTCAACAATAAATAATACATTCACTTACAGAGTTACAATTAATACTTTTGAAACACCAAGCCTCTCCAATGCATCCTCCATGTGTCCAAGTATGAATCCACACAACGCATGCCATTCTTCACATATGCACTCACAAGAGAAACTCAATACTATGACAACCTACTCACCTAACCAACGTAAACCACTAAACAATTGCTTTCTTATATAGACTCAAGCTCACACAAATACAACCAAGTGGTAATATAAAACCATATGCCACAAAACTATGTGAAGACAAAACCATTGCTCCTCATTTAATATTGGGTATTAAGTTTTGCACAATATTATTTATACTTTCCTTAAATAATTATCCTATATCTCCCACAAATAAAATAATTAGCCCAATGTTATAATATAACATTACAAGTGGTCCTAAATGATTACCTAGTGTGGCCAAACACATCTCTTAGATGCACCACAATTAAATAATTACTTAATTACATTATAATAAATCCATTTATGCAATGATGCACAATATTGAATCCTAACATTTGTCATGGTAATGCTATTTTTCTACCATTTTATTTATTGTTTTATAGAAAAATGCATCCAAGACGGTGCTTATCCCTCTCTTCATCAAGATCTAATCCATACTTTGTATAAGTTTAGTCTAAATCTTACTCTCGAATTCAAATGTGAAAATAAACTAATAGAGAATGAGCCTTTCTAAAACCACCCCAAAGGATTCTATTAAGTCTTTGAAAAGAATTAGTAGTCCACTAGTAAGGTTTAAAATGTTGAAAGCCCTAGCCCTGCAAAAAAAGTTGAAAACCCCTGCCCATGAAAACACTACCTTCAAAAACCATGGCTAGGAGGGAAGTGCAAAAAGAAAATAGTCTCTTTGGATATTCAAAATATGATGGAAAAAAGTTGGTCTCCTTCCCCCATTCCCAAAAGAAAAGCTTGTCAAGAGAAGCACACGCCTCATAAAAAACTCAACTTGACCTCCTTAGGGCATAAGATGCATAAAAATTCTCAAGGAAAAAAGTTTCCAGTAAGGAGGATGCTATGGACGAGAGGGAAATCACCATGATATCTTCAACGAGGGAGAAATCTAGCTGGGGGTAGAACAATTTGAGAACAAAGAAAAAGATAAGGCCAAGGGGCGAAGGTCTGCTAGAATTGCAAAGGGTTGTGCAAAAATCACAATAATCTTATTCCTAAAAGAGGGGAAAATGTGGAGATGGAAAATGTTGAGGAGAATAATGATGATGAGGAGAACTATCAACCTCCTTTAAATGAAGAGCTTGAAATTGAGGATATGAGTGACCTTCCTCAGAAGGATGATGAGGAAGAAGAGAAGGATGACAATGAGGAACAAGAAGAATAGGAAGCCTTTGTGGCTAACTCTCCCAATAATGAGATGACTGACTATGTGGCCAGTGCTGAGGAGGGTGTGATTGGGGAAGATATTTCTGAAAATACTGAAGATAAGGAGGAGAGCTTGAGAGATGATTGGGGAGAAAATTAAGAGAAATTTGTTTACATGGTCCAATGGGAATCTCTTTTGCATTATGTCAGTGGTGACCTTGCTGAACTCAAGAAAGGGTGGAAGATATGGAGAGGATAATGCAACAGTAGGACAGTTGTAATAACAGCAAAGAAACAAATTCACAGAATTCTGAACTAATACCAAATTAGAGTGCAAAAGATGGAAAAAGCTTTGGAGAATTTGGTGAATATTACAGATGGTATCATGAAAAAGGCTATAGTTGGTGTGGTTACTTGTCAGTCAAGGATTAAAATTCAAAAAGAGAAGAAAGGTATTGAGGAGGATCAATGGGAATCTATCAAAAAATAGAAACAATCCAAGCATTCTCTAGAGATAGCTTGTTAGGAGGAGTCCATGGACTCCTTTAAAAAAAAAGGGAATTGTATCTTTTAGTCTGGTTTCTCTATGTTTGTTTTTTTGTGTTGTTTCTGAACTGTTAGCTGGTTTGGTGCTTGCCTAGGTGCCAGCTATTGTTTTTTCTTCTCAATTCTGCTATGTTTGCTGGTTGTAAATGGGTTCAAGACCCTTTCTTTCTTATCTTATAAAAACAATATAATATTCTATTCTAATAATAAATGACCTACAAGACATATCGACAATTAATGATATTCCATCTTGATTCCAAAAAAATATGTATCATTACAAAAGATCTCATAAAAATATAATGATAATAATGTCATTTAAATGTGTATACACTAATTATTTTAAGAGTCATTTAAAACAAAATTAATGATGGACGTATACTTTGACTTCAACTTTTTTCATCAATCAAAATGAGAGCAATATATAGTATTTATATATTAAAAGTTAATTACATCAGCACCCAATGACAGGGTGAAAGTATCAAAAAGGTCAATTAAAATATCATAACCAAGCCAGAGCAGAAATACAAGAAGATGACTCGTAGAGCTAGCCTTCATCTCTTCCACTAGAACTAGCTCCATCATGCATGACAGACATAGACGAGAGTAGGAGATGCAGGCGTTCGTCAATGTGTTTGATTAGAACATGGAGTGAATTGAACAGAATAAAAGATTGATTGAAAAAGATATCTCCCAAATCCCTTTATAAACTATCTAACCTGAACAGAGTATCAAGCGGAGTGTCATTGCTAAGCCCAGATCGCACTATGGAAAGGGCAGATGCCAAAACAGATGCAGCAGCCAAGCTTTCTTTAGGAAAAATGTCTCCCACCGCACACGAACCAGAATCCAATTTATACCTTTCTAAGGCAGAATCCAGTGACGAGACTGAAAATAGGAAAGGCTGGATGTAGTTGTCAGAAGCTTGAATTAACTTTATCAACATTTGGTTTTTCCAAATTTCATTCTCTGAATTGGTCTACTTTTTATTTTTCCTTCCCTCTCATGAGTGGGTTCTTGTGGTTTCCTTTTGCATGGAACCTCATTAATGTTTCAGTAGTGCATTGAAACTATATAATGTTGTATTCAATTTTTATATGGTTCATTCTTAACTCTTTATTAAAACAAATTTGTAACTAATTCTCTTCATAAAAATTACATGCAATAAAATTCAATAGAAAAATAATTATTCCACTTCGTAATTATTAAAGTAATTTTTTATCTTTTAATGGTCAATGTGTTTTATGATAGACTTTAGGTTTCCTATGAGTTGTCATCTTTATCCTCTCTGGATAAGATTTACCTATGTGTCATCCTCATCCTTTGTGGATAAGATATTTGTTATCCTTATCCTCTATGGATAAGATATTTATAATCCTATATAGGGATGCTTTTGCTCTTTATTCCTTAACAAATTATTATGCAATCTTGGTTAATTTTCTGTGTGTTGTTTTTGTAATATGGTATCAGAGCTTAGGTTTTGTACATTCCTGGGATTGGTGAGCGCGTAAATCCTACAACTGTGGTAGTGACGGCTTGCACACAAGAGACAAGAAGAACGTGCCAAAATAAGATGCACAGATTCGTACAAAGATTTTTGATGATTCTTTTTCAAAAAATAATTGTGGGTCTATTTTTTGTAATTTTTGGCAGATTTTTACAAAATTCATGGGTTTTTAATAGTTAAAAACACAGTGTTTTAAGACCTATTTTTGATGATTTTTAAGAAAAATTGTATTTTTTTTCAAAATTTCGTAGGTTTTTTATTTTTTATTGTCGTATACACCTTAAAATGGTCACATCACATTGTCTGGTAATTAATTAAATATTTTTAATATTTAATTAAAATCTTCAAAATTCTATCTGCATATAAATAAATTTAAATAATTTATTTGTATTTCTTCATTCTTTCATTTCGATTAAATAAATAAGTTTATTTAATCACCTTTTCATATTCATTTCTTAATTAATTAAATAAACATTACGATTTATTTATATTAATTATCAATAATCTTCGTTTGAATATTTTATTCAAATAAAGATTAAATTATTATTCTTCTTCTAAATATCATTATAATTAAATATTCCAAAATATTTAATTATTTCCTCTAATTCAATTATTCATTCTTAAAATCATTTCTAAATTCAATTCATAAATCTATTCATAATTAAATATTTCCAAAAATATTTAATTAAATTCTTCTAAATATTTCAAAATCTTCTAAAGTCATGTCACAATTAAATATTACAAAATATTTAATTAATTCTTCTATGGTTTTTAAAAATCAAAGAAATCAAATATCAAAACAATAAGGCCATTAAATAAGTTTGAAATATTTGTTTAATTTTGGGATTATCTTCAACTCAGGAAACAAGCTGCCAGCAGAGAAATTAGAGATTTACAGACATTGGGAAGCATTCCAGAGTGGAATTTGAGCGAGGATTCCCATCCTTCTCAAACCTCTCAACCTCCCCCATTTTCTTACTCAGCCTCTCCAATCTCTCACCATTCAAATTTACGGACAAATTCATAGTGGAGTGCTGCCACATTTGGGATGGGTGCCTTGCAAAATCTAATCTGCATTTGCAGGAAGCTCCAAATCGTATAGAATTTTAAGCAAGTAAACTATAGGCAAATTGCATAGTATTCCCAACATTCATAGAGCATTTTCATAGCAATAGCATAGAATCATAGCAATAACAATAGAACCATGATACATATCATTCACAGCCCCTGTGCATAATCACAGCCCCTGTCCATATCCGTATCAACAATTCCATCGTCACCAACATATAGAATAGTTTTCCTTTGCATACTCGTTCTGCAGCAGCCATTTGGAGAAGCTTACACAATCTGAGAGACAAAAAGCTTCAAAAGAATCTCTGTGGATAGAGAAAAATGGGACGGCACTAAAGATTTTGTTTGTTTAAATTTAATTTAAATTTCTTTAGTTTAAGGTTTCATTTAGTGTTTTATGTTTTCATTTAGATTACAATTAAGCATTTACACATTTTTGGCGTCCACCGTGGGGCTCTTGCCCCCTTTTTTAACATCTTTTTGCAGCTTCTTTGGATTGATTACAGGAAAAATAGCGGAATAGCGCAGACGACACGTTTCGGAAGAACACCTCCAGTTTAGCTTTGTGACTCTTGTTTTGGCTTTGTGGCTTGATTATTTGTTGACCTCTTTTGTTTGGCCCGTGGCTTAGTATTTAAGCGTGGCGTTTATTGTAAGCGCCCGGTAAGCCCAGTATTTAAAGCGCCCGTGGCGTTTAGCCATGGCGCCCGTGGCGTTTATTACGGCGAAGTGGCGAATATTCGCGGCCCGTATGTTTCTGGTATAGAATTTTGAAAATACATGTCATGTCTGTAGCGTAGTTTAGTCTAAGCGGATTCCAAGCGATGGTTATTAATTAAAAAAAAAAAATTTATCAATCTAGGTGGTCATGCAAAGCGCCAAAAATTTAACAATCCCTGGGGTTAGACATCTGAAGCACTTAAAATTTATCAATCCTAGGGTAGTCATCCTAGGGTAGTCATCTAAAGCATAAATTAACCAATCCTAGGGTAGTCATCTAAAGTATAAAATAGAGCAATCCTAGGATAGACACTTCATTTTTCAATTTAGGCTTAAAATGAATTTTTTGTTTATGTGAAGCAACATCTTCACTTAGTTTAGAAAATTTCCATTTGGTGCTTAATAATTGAACCTAGTGTTTGCTTTGTTCTCGGTGATAGGCCTATGCTCTCCCCTTAACTGGGTGATCAAAATGCCAAACTCACCTATTTCTTTTTACACATCTTTAAGCTTTGTTAAAACCTTATAGAGAGCCTGCTCTTGTGGGAAAAAGTACTCACCCAAGAGGAATGACTCAAGTGGGTTCAAGCCAAAGCAGACTATTCCACCCACTATAAAATTTAAAAAACAAATTGACTACTGACGGTAGTGTGCATTGATAGCCATCCCAAGCCTTTGTTCTAAAGGTAGGGAGGTCTCTCGAGGAAGTCCTGCATCATTTGCCGCACGAGGCGGAAATCATACTACGAACTGGTGGCCAACTACTTAGAGTCAGTTTAGAACATTGTTTCAATCTTGATCTTGAGGGAGGGAGAATCTACCCCAAGATACTCACCATATAGCTACTTGAGGATTGTTTGCTCAGGGGATCCGGTATCCACTTCCGTCACTCTGAGTACGCACCTGGAAAAGACAAAAACACGGGCGCCCTTTCGGGGGTGACACGGCTGTGTGAGTCGATGCAGTTTTAAGATGTGGGTTGTTGATTGCTATGATGACCTACTTGAGAACTAAGAGTGAGTCTGTTTGAAGTGCTTGTCATGTGTAAAACCTATTAAAACAATTTTTGAAAAACATTTTGGTTACACACTTGATGTTTAGCATAGGACTTAAAACAACTGTTTTAAATTTGTTTGATGTGTTTTCATTACATTAATTTAGATAAAGATCATCCAAAACATTCATTATCATATTGATCAATCTCATGTTACGAGATTGGAAATCTACAAAATTTGTAAAGAAATCCGTTTCCAAAAGGATTAAGAAGCCAAAGAAACCTCTCAACCACAAGAAATTATTGAAGAAACAACAATTCTTATATCAAAGTCGAAAAGTTTTACTTAAATATAGAACTTTTCTTCATAGGTATCATGATTGTGTTAGAGGTCTTTCAGATGATTATGCCATAGAGCCCTTGTATTCACAAGCTTATTTTCAAAGAGCCCTTTCTCAAAGGCATAACCATAGTCAACGCATCCGTTTTAGTTATATTCCCCAACCAGCAATCGAATACTCTACTCGTCCAAATCAAATCTTACAATAGAGAACTTAGAATACATTAGGCATCTATCACAAAATCCATCTTTTTACAAAGTCATGATCAAAACTTCATAAAGTGCAAAAATCATCTTTTTCTTGATCTTTTGCTTATATTCCCACTAACAGGATTTTCATCCTTTCACTTAGGGAACAACACAAGCTACAAGATTAGAAAATTTCGTATAAGTCATAGAATTTTCATTCTATTCTGACTTTCATACATACCACATCAATTGCACTATTTCACTCTTTTGATCAAAAGTAAGTAAAATTTGGAGTAAAATCTATGCCTGTTCTCACAAGATCTCAAAAACAAATGGAAAAAGACGAGGGAGAAACTACAACGAGCAAAATGGGTGACCGAAATGAAAAAGAAGAGGAAACATTTAATCTTGATGAGTTAACGGAAGAAAAGCTTCAAGAAGCAGAACAAGATCCTCAATTCCATACTCTTATGGAAAGAATCCTAGAACGTAACAAAGAAAAATACTTCCTTTCATTAGCTAATCAAGGAGCTAAGTTGCCTCACACCTTTGACATAGAGGGGATTAAACAAAATCCTAAAAATCCTCCTAATGACTTTAGTGCTCTTAACCAACAGATAAAAGAATTACAAGGGCAAATAAAGGAAATGCAAGGAGGTACAACAAAGAAATATGTTTTGGAAGACATATCTCCTTATCCATTTGATAGGAGTCTTCAAATGATCCCATTTCCAAAACTTTGCGAAATTCCTAAGTATGATAGGTATAATGGAAAAACTGATCCCATAGACCATGTTAGGGATTTCCGAAATATGAGTCTTGAATTCGCCTATGATGATACTTACTTGATGCGATTATTTCCACGAAGTCTAGGTGTACAATCCATGGAGTGGCTTTCAAAAATCACTCCACCTATCAAAACTTTTGAGGAGTTGATAAATCAGTTTATCTCACAATACTCCTACAATATTCAACATCAAATAACAATGCTTGATCTTTGTAAAGTAAAACAAAAAGTAGGAGAACCCTTTACTACATTTTTACAAAGATGGAGAAGATTATTTGCACGATATTCTAGTCCTATTCCTAAAAAGGAAAAGATGGATATTTTTATCAATAGCCTTGATCCAGAATTAAGCTATAGGCTTAACCTTCATTGTCCTCATAACTTTGAAAAACTGATTGAAAATGCAATCACTATTGAAGGGGCCTTGGTTAAAGGGGAGTGATAAAACTTGATAATCCAAGTACATCAAATCAAAACAACGATAAAACAAGGTTTTGGAATAGAAACAAAAATGTTGTTAATGATGGTATAGTGGATGCAAATAATTTACGAACAAGACCATCCGTTTTCAATCTATCAAGTGCTCCAAGAAACAATTCACAAGGAAATACAATTCAACAAGGAAACAACAATCAACAAGGACAAATTTCCAAGCAAGAGAACATGACCAATCAAAATACCAATCAAAATCGTGGTAATTTGAATAATAATCTTGGCAATGCCCAAATATCAAATCCGTCTAGACCTTCATTCTTTTCCAACCGACGGACTTTTACTGCTTTGGGTCAATCTCTTGAATCTGCTCTCAAGGAACTTCTTGATAATAAGGTTATCACTTTACCACCACAAAGAGATTATGAGCCACGAGTTAAACCACCATCATGGAATGACTCGTATTATTGCAATTATCATCGATGTAAAGGTCATAGAACAAACAATTGTCAAGCTTTGAAAAATCTAGTACAAGATTTAATTGACAATGGTACTATTACAATTGAGGGACATCATACCAATGATGATCATCAAGCATTCAAAGATCCTTTGCCAAACTACCAAAAGGGGGAAACATCGGATACCAAAGCCAAAAGCATGCATAATGTTGAAGACAATATAATCCGCCATATTCACACAGATGATAATCGGATTAATGTTATCAAAATTAAAGGAAAACAAGAATATCAACAGGTTAATGTAACAACAAGAGGTCAAGCAAAGGTTGTTTTAAAAGGAAGTTCATCTAAAACAACTATTTCTTCTCCAACTCAGTATAATCTGGTTGATCAATTGAGAAAAACATCAGCTCAAATTTCTATTCTTGAACTTCTTAAAATATCCCCCATACACAAAAATATTTTAGAAGAAGCGCTTGTGAACACAACTGTTGATACTGATCTAGATGCAAATAGATTTCAAGCCATGGTGGGACATTTGTCTTCCCCCACTTGTCTTTCATTTTTCGATAAAGATGATGTTTCTATGACACATCCACATAATTCCTCGCTATATCTTGAAGTCATGATCCATAAACATCGAATTAGACGTGTCTTAATAGATGGAGGAGCTGGTTTGAATATTTGTACCTTAAAATTGATAAATGCCTTAGGAATTTCAGAAAATGAAATTGATTCACGAAGGAAGATAACCATTAAGGCATATGATGATGAAGAAAGAGCTTCTAAGGGATTAATATTGCTACCTATCAGAGCGGGACCTGTTGTGAAGAATACTTTTTGTCAGGTTCTAGATCGAGATCTGTCTTATAACATACTTTTGGGTCGTTCGTGGATCCATGATATGCAAGCCGTACCATCAACATATCATCAATGTATCAAGTTCCCATATGATGGACAAGAAATAACTATACAAGCTGATTACAATAGTACCCAAACTTGTTCCAATCTTAGGGTGAGTCAAGATGTCTTTGTGCCACACAATAGAGAAGCTCTTGCTATTTCTTCTTCCAATCTACAAGTCCAATTGCAAGAATTGACAAAGAATCTTGATACAAAGTTAAAGTTTAAAGACAAAGGGGTAGGTGAATATTCACTATCTCTTTCTACTTTACCTCCTTCTCCAAGATCACATGGTTTACCAACTTTATCAAATCAAAAGATTGCGACTGCTTCTACATCTCAAACTTCCGTGCCAATCACAAAGTTTGATGGAAAATTCATTAGAGCTAATACCACTGAAGAAGAAGCTGAAGATAGGGACATCCTAAATTGGCTATACAAAGATGAAGATGAATCTCTCTTACACATTAAGTTACCTAAAGAACAATATGGTAAAGGGTACGCTATCATGCAAAAGATGGGTTATGAAGGGAATGGTCCTATAGGGAAACGAAGAGAAGGAATTGTGGAACCAATTCAGCCTATTTCAAAGCATTCAAGTGATAAAACAGGACTTGGATATGGTAAAGATAAAGAAGAACTTACTTCACAGCAGACATCATTAGTTCATAAAGGAGAATCTGTGTCAGATAAATCTCATGAATCAGTTTTCCAATTGCAAAATAGTTCAGATACTGATTCTAATGAATATGAATGGGACACCATTTATAATGATGAATTCTGGAGGGATAAACAAATTGATACTATACATAAATATGCACCTGTTCTTATACAAGGAGAAGGTTCAAGGCCTCCACTCGATTATGTTTTACAAAGCGATCATGACTCAAGTGAGGAAGAATTAGATTCTAACGAGATTGATAATCAACAGGAGAATACCATCACAGACCTTGTCTACCATGAGGATGACAACCATATCATGACTTTGACAATTCAAGACCTTACCCAACCTAATGATCCTATGCCTTTAGTTTATCCAAAACTTATAGATTGGGACATTGACGCACCTATCCATATTCCTACATTTAGTAATGATGAAGATGTTATAACTTTCCTTTGTTCCTCAAATGAAGAAAACAATTGTTTCATTCAAGAATCTTATACTCATGATTTTGACAAGGAGAGTGTCAAGTCTCTTAGCTGCAAAATAAATGAAATAAAAGATGGATCTATTGGTGAAAACCGAAAAAAGGCAGTGATAGATCAAAACAAGAGAAAAATAAAGAGCAAATCTGAAAGTGAAAACCTTTCTAAGGCACTAAAGGATGAGAAACTTGACACTCTTCCCAAGTATTATCATGAAAGATCTTCTATTTTGATTGAACCAACGGAATCAATCAACATAAGTACAGCAGAGCAGCCAAAAGTTTTGCAAATTGCAGCATCATTAACAGTTGAAGAAGTCCAAAAATTCATGCAATTCTTGAAGGATAATCAAATTAACTTTGCTTGGTCATATGCTGATATGCCAGGGTTAGATCCTAATCTGATAATGCATCATTTATCTATCAAACCTGGGATAAAACCTGTAAAGCAAAAGCTTAGAAAGATGCATCCACATGTTGCATTATTGGTCAAGGAAGAATTAAAGAAGCTTTTAGATGTTGGATTCATTCAAACTATTGACTATGCAGAATGGATTTCAAACATTGTACCTATTTCAAAGCCAGATGGAAGGATCAGAGTTTGTATAGATTTCAGGGATTTAAATAAAGCATGCCCTAAAGATGATTTTCCTTTGCCTAACATAGACTTGATTGTTGACTTAACTGCTGGTCATGCAATGTATTCATTAATGGATGGATTCTCAGGATACAACCAGATAAAAATTGCACCAGAAGATCAAGATAAAACAGCGTTCACATGTCCTTGGGGTACCTATTGTTGGAATGTAATGCCATTCGGGTTAAAGAATGCTGTAGCTACTTATCAAAGAGCAATGACAACTATTTTTCATGATATGATGCATACATTCATGGAAGATTATGTTGATTATTTACTTGCCAAATCTCATACACGAGATGAACACCTGGAAATCTTGTCAAAAATCTTCACTAGAATGGAAAAATTCAATATTGGTAGATCCAGTATCTTGGTGTTACATCAGAAACTCCACAAGGGTACATTGTTTGGAAAATTATAGAAGTTGGTCGAGAAAATTTTGAAAGCTATAATGGACACTCACCATATCAGTCAGTTAAGATCCCTTGCAAGGAAGATTACAGTCCATCAGAAGGTTTATAGCTCAACTGGCAGACAAAAGTTTTCCATTCACACATTTATTGCATAAAAATGTTCCATTTAAATGGGATGACAAATGTGAAGCAGCATTTAATCAGATTAAGCAATATCTTACACATCCACCAGTTTTAATTCCACCTATTCCAGGAGAGCTACTTATACTCTATATTTCAGCAACAGAAGTATCTTTGGGTGCATTGCTAGCACAAGAAGACTCTACAGGTAAAGAAAGGGCTATATATTATATCAGCAGAACCTTAACAAGACATGAGTTAAACTACAGTTTCATTGAAAAAGCTTGTCTTGCAGTAGTGTTTGCTTCTCAAAAGTGGCGACATTATGTGACTCACTCTGATTCAAGGCGATAACAAAAGATGGAATCCTTCAAATACCTAATAAGCGAAGACACTATGAGAAAGACTTGCAAAATGGGTAGCAATGATCTTAAAGTGGTTTGATATTCACTGTAGATCAAGCGATTAAAGGACAGGTCATTGCAGATCAGTTAGCTGAAGCTCCTTTACAAGAAGACAATCCAATGAATATTGAGTTTCCTGATGCAGATGTCTTTACAACAACAATTTAGAGACCGTGGGCATTGTACTTTGATGGATCTTATACACAATATGGCTCGGGGGCAGGGATTCTTTTTGTTACACCTGAAGGACATACCATTTCACGATCATATCGGTTGATGTTTCCTTGCACAAATAACATAGTAGAGTATGAGGCATTACTCATAGGATTAAAGATAGCTTTGGAATGGCAGATTACAGAGCTGGAATTTTATGGTGATTCACAAATTATCATTAATCAAATTAATGATGACTATCAAACCAAAGATGATAAGTTGCTACCATACAAAAACATGGTGGATGATTATAAGAAATATTTTGTGTCAATCAAATTTTCACAAATATCAAGAATTGACAATAAAGCTGCAGATGCAATGGCTACCATTGCTTCTTTATTACAAATATCAGAAGATCAAACCAAGTATGAATTCTTGGTGGAACAATTGTTTTCTCCTGCATATGATAATCCTGAAAACCAAGTTATATGTCATTTAACCAGTTCAGATTCACCTTTATATGGCCAAACTTATACCTATTTGAAAGATAACATCTTGCCTTTAGATTTATCCCGCAACCAAAAATGGAATTTCATACGCCAATCATCCCGTTATACCTTAATTGCCAATATCCTTTATAGACGTGGTCTTGATGGTACACTCCTTAGATGTCTTGAATGTGACGAATCTGAAAAAGCCTTACAAGAGATTCACGGTGGTATTTGTGGAACTCATTCGAGTGGTTTGACCTTAGCGAAGAAACTTGTCAGAATGGGATACTATTGGCCTACCATGGAGCAAGATTCTTTTACTTTTGTTAAGAAGTGTTCTAAATGTCAGATCCATGGGAATCTTATTCATGCACCTGCATAAGAATTGTAGCCTTTTATTTCAACATGGCCTTTTTCTCAGTGGGGATTAGATCTTGTTGGTAAAATACATCCTTCATCGTCAAATGGTCATAAGTTTATCATCACAGCTACTGAGTATTTTACAAAATGGATTGAAGTTGTTCCTCTAACAACAGTGACTGGTAAACAGATATCTTCATTTATCCTAAATTACATTATTTGTAGATATGGAATTCCTAATTCTATTGTTACTGATAATGGAAGACCTTTTAAGAATCAGGATGTTGATGAACTTTGTGAAAGATTTCATATCCAACACAGCTACTCCACACCTTATTATCCACAGGGTAATGGTCAAGCAGAAGCTTCTAACAAAACCATTTTGAAGATATTGAAGAAGACAGTAAATGATGCTGGACGTGATTGGCATGTTCAACTCAACCCAGCTTTGTGGGCATATAGAACTAGTATTCGCACACCAACAGGAGCTACACCATATACTTTAGTCTATGGAGCAGAAGTGATATTACCATTGGAAGTTGAAATACCTTCGCTTAGGGTTTCACTTAAGGGATTGATAAGTGATGAAGACTATCGAGTTTCTCGTCTTCAAGAGCTCGAACTGTTAGATGAAAGATGCCAACATGCAGCTGATCACTTGAAAGGTTATCAACAAGTCATGTCTCGTAGTTATAACCACAGAGTTAAACCACGGGCATTTCAAGTGGGTGACTTAGTTTTGAGGGAAAATCCACGTAATCAGCAAGAAAAAGAAAAGAAAGGCAAATTTGAACCTAATTGGCTTGGTCCATTTGTTATTATAGCAGCATATGGTTCTGGAGCATATCAGTTATCCACATCAGAGGGGGACCTGTTTGAAGAACCAATCAATAGTATTCATCTCAAGAAGTTCTATGCATAAAAAGTCCTGAAAAAATCAAAAAAATCATAAAAAGTCCTAAAAAAATCAAAAAAATCATAAAAAGTCCTGAAAAAAATCAAAAAAATCATAAAAAGTCCTTAAAAAAATCAAAAAAATCATAAAAAGTCCTGAAAAAAATTAAAAAAAATAAAAAAAATCTTGAAAAAGTGCAATAAAAATAAGTGGTGAAAACTTGGTAAACAAGTGCTACTTGTGATCAACATGGGCTCCTTCATTTATTAGCTTATGTCTTGTTTTCACTTTAGGCATCATTCATCCACGTCTATCATCTGTAAATATCTTTCATTATCCATATCATGTGGTTGGAATCTTTAGGTTTCATCATGGCTTGATGAATTTGTACATATCTTTTATCTTTAGGTTGTGTTTACACTGGGGGCAAAACGAAGAAACATACAAGAGAGGGGCAATGAGCTTTCAGAATATTCCAAAGCAGACAAATAACAGCTTGACAAAATAAAACAAACATTGTCAAATCAAATCAATCACAAACATATTTATGCCAATGAAAATAAAAAAAAAACATGATCCAAACAACTATCCAAATGAGAATATCAATGATGATAACCAAATTGGATGATCTTAATCTGAATAAATGTTTGAAATGCCTTAAGCAGGATTTGAATGGTTGTTTGATTTTCTATCATATCTCTGGGGTAATTCGATGATGTACTGAACTAGAAAAGCAAGGAAGGAGTATGATTTTTCTTTGTCTTCTGTTTGTGAGGAAATCATTAGTACTATGCAAATTGGTCGCGAGACATGCTCTACTATGGATCATGGATGACATTTCGGAATTTGCATGGGAAAAGGATTAACTCTTGTCTGTTTATGCAAGCAATACTCAGGTCATCTTGGTTCAATTATACCTAGATGCTTGTATTAACACTTTATAAAATCGTAAAAGAAATGACACCAGTCATCACTGCTTTTCCTTTGATTAACTTTGACATTTCAAAGCTCCCATTTGAAAACTTCACTTCTCATTGGAATGTTGTGTGAATTTTGGATGGATAGATTGCGACTATTGGAATCTGCATTTTGCATTTATAGATTTCTAAAAAGCTGGCAAAGAATCAAAGATTTATATCTTTTCAAATATGACTGAGTATATTTTGACATTCACAAAACATTGTTTCATACATTTTACATATATTTGCATTAGAAAATCATAAAATCAAAACATACATACATCATATATGTCATACATTCATTCATCAAATAAATTTAATCTCATACCATCATGTATATAAATATCATAAATCATGAAAACATCATATAGTACACATCATATATATACATCATGTATCATATAAAATCATCTCTGCATTTCATATATTTCAAAAATGAATGTCAAAATGTACAAGGATGTCAAACTACAAATGATATAATATCATCAAAAATGTGATCATCTCACGGTGTATACAAAATGTCTCAACAGAATATCATGAAAGAAATCATATACAATGCACTAGGCCAAGCTATCCTGTGATGGAGCTGGCCTAGGACCTGTACCACCTGCCCCTGATGGACCTGTATCACCTGCCCCTGATGGACCTGCTCCGCCTGACCCCGGTGGCCCTCTAGGAGGTAATGGCTGTGTCACACCCCTACTGGTAGTACGAGAGCGACGATGAGTAGATCGTGACTGAGTGTAGCTCTCTCTCTGCTCAGCTGGGACTGCATCATGATATCTGGTGCGATAAAACTCTGCCTCTCGAGTAGCCCTCGTAACCTCTC
This sequence comes from Sequoia sempervirens, assembly GCA_007258455.2. Lineage (NCBI taxonomy): Eukaryota > Viridiplantae > Streptophyta > Pinopsida > Cupressales > Cupressaceae > Sequoia > Sequoia sempervirens. Next base: position 26,829 of record VDFB02336471.1, read on the forward strand.
TCATCATATCCCCTGGCAAAGTGCTACCTGCCACTCTCTGTAGGCTATCTGCTAAGGCAATGGCCTGCTCACCCCGCTGTCTAGCTGCATCTCTCTCCCAAGGCGTTGATAAAGTCACGACACACGCTATGAAATCCAAGGCTGTGCACTGTGATAGGCAGGCACCAAGCTACATACTATGCTGCAGAGATATACGACTCCCTCTTCGCCGGATCACTTGGCGGGATGGGTCAGCCTGCCTCATCGCAGACCCACCTGCCTACCTCCCTCCTGCCTTACCTCTCTATAGCCTCTCACTGCCACTACCATCTACCACCATCATCTCCATAGTCATCATCTACCCTCCTCATGCTCACCCCATCACAAGATCGTCATCACCTGACTCTGAGTCTCTCTGTCGACGTCTCTGTCCAATGATAGGAGCAATGGCCTCATCAGGATCAAACATGCGTGGAGGTGGATGCTGTAGAACATACTGTACATACTCTGGTGTCGCTCCTGCATCAAGAACATCCACCCGGTAATCCCACATCTGTGCTCCTAAACTGGTGAACTCTGCCACCGCTGCATCATAAGAGATCCGTGGGCCCCACACTGCAAGCTCTGACTGTCGCCGCGCATAAATAGCTGAACCAACAGGCATACCCTGAATCCGACCAAACTGTCGCAATACACGTCCAGCAAGAAATCTCTCCAAGATCCATGTGGTCCATCCAATCAAAAATCTGGAAGTGCATACAAAAGGCATCTCCCTCGCATCCTCTGGCCATGGCTCACAATCCAAATATGGCCTCCAACATACTGTGTCCAAACTATCTAAAAGTCGCTGCCAATACACTAGTTTGCCCAGTCTAGGCTGAGCAATAATATGTGCATATCTCCATCTGTATGCTCGACCAGCTGGTCGCTCTCCTCGAGTCAATGGACGTAACACTGCAAAATGCTCCCATGCCCATATCTGTAGTAATGAGCATCCAACAGCAAAACTCTGGCCTCTACCATATACGATGTGATGTAGCTCGTCATATAGGTGGGCTAGCATACAGGTACCCCATGCATACCGTGTCCCCTGCATCACCATGCTCTCTAAGACACGACCCCATCCGATCGTGAATCCCTTCGACCTATGGTCGGGGCACAACACACCTCCAATGAATCCTGCAAGTACAGCTGGTAGTGGTGGATAAGTATCTGTGATCTCACCCCATGGGATAAAATATCCGGCAATCTGATCATCTCTAAATATCTGTCTCAAAGCAAGAGTACCTCCAGCCTCTCGTCTGTCAAACACAACTATCTCTCCCATCACTGGGATCCGTAGGATGCGATATACGTCCTCGGGAGTCACTGTAATCTCGCCGGTCGGTAAATGAAAGGTGTTGGTGTCGCTATGCCACCGCTCTGCAAGTGCTGTCAATAGAGCCCTGTTGAGGCGAACCTCGGGCATATCAAGCAATGAAGTCAAACCACAAGCATCAATCACATCTCTATCAGACTGTAATAAATGTGGAATCAATGACCATGTGCTCGGGAAAGTCTCTCGTAACTGCAAGACACCTAGTCTCTCCTGTTCACATACATCATCAAAACAACATCAATATCAAATCATCTTAATGTATCAATCCAAAATGAATCAATCAAATTATTTGTTTTTCATTATCATTATGAAATGCGAATAATATCAAAATCATGTTTGTTTTTAACAATCTTAGAAGCAAACAAATCAATCAAACTATTTGTTTTTCATCATCATGGAACGCAAATAATCAACATCAAGTTTCTTTCTAACAATTTTAGGAGAAAACTTATCTATCCTATTTGTTTTTAACAACTTTAAAAGCAAATTTATCAGCTACTATTTGTTCTCCAACAACTTGGGAAACAAATTTATCATGTGGAACAAAAAGCGCTACAGAACTAGTTGTAGGCGCTACAAAATTCTTTATCAGCGCTAAGGAAATTTTTGCGCTACAGAATCAATTAATGGCGCTATGATTTCTATCAACAACGCTATGGAAAATTTTGCGCTACAAGATTTGTTAAGAGCGCTATAAAACATCTCAGGTGCGCTATGATATCATATGCGCTATGAAAATCATCAAAGGCGCTATGAAATCTATCACGGGTGCTATAATATTATATGCGCTATGAAAATTGTCAAATGCGCTACGATACGCCTTAAGAGCGCTACAGTATTAAACGCGCTACGAAAATTATTGATTGCGCTATGAAAAACATTAAGAGCGCTAAAACTCAAATTTTTGAATTTAAACATTAAAAACGTGCGCAAAACAAAATTTTCGACAGACAAGGATTTACGAGACACATACCGGAGGTCCGTAGTGCGCCGGCCGCTGATGACGTCGGATACGCTCGAAACGGTGCAAGTGAACTGGAAGTGCCATAATTATCAACTCAGAGCTCAATATTTGCAAATTTTACTAGGTTAAAATTGAAAATGACATGGAAAATGACATTTTTAACCTATATAATGGTAAAATTGGGGCATTTTATCATATTTTTACATACCAAGGGCAATTTCTTCATCAAATTTTCATTTCATATCTTATCAGGTCAATTTATTCATATAATAAGTTTCGAACGATAAATCGATATCTTTAAAATCATAAAAATCTATAAAAAAAATTAAAAAAAAAAAAAAAAATTTAAAAAAAAAATAAAAATTCAAAAATCAATTCATCGTTCGCGGGGGCATATATCTATCAACATTTCGACAGTCAACATCTGGGGCAAATTTCAAAATTCTTTGAAGTAATGCGTAAAACACATCACTTCAAAGAGGGGCAAAATGTATACACCTTAAAATGGTTACATCACATTGTCTGGTAATTAATTAAATATTTTTAATATTTAATTAAAATCTTCAAAATTCTATCTGCATATAAATAAATTTAAATAATTTATTTGTATTTCTTCATTCTTTCATTTCGATTAAATAAATAAGTTTATTTAATCACCTTTTCATATTCATTTCTTAATTAATTAAATAAACATTACGATTTATTTATAAATTATCAATAATCTTCGTTTGAATATTTTATTCAAATAAAGATTAAATTATTATTCTTCTTCTAAATATCATTTATAATTAAATATTCCAAAATATTTAATTATTTCCTCTAATTCAATTATTCATTCTTAAAATCATTTCAAGATTCAATTCATAATTTATTCTTAATTAAACCTTCCGTATTTAATTAAAATTCTTCTAAATATTTCATATTCTTCCTAAGTCATATCATAATTAAATATTACAGGAAATATTTAATTGAATTCTATAGTTTTCAAAATCAAAAATCAAAAATCATGATAAATAGAATTAAATTAAATAAATTTTATTTATTTAATTGAGATATCTTCAACTCGGAAATAAGCGCTTAAACGAAAATTAAATTTCTTTGTTTCTGTGCAGGCTTATTCCCGTGGGTTGAAGACAGGATTCCATTCTTCTCTCCAACCTCTCAACCTCCCCCATTTTCTTCTCAACCTCTCAATCTCTCACCATTCAAATTTACCAGACAAATTCATAGCCGTAGATTCTTGCCAGCCGGGATGGAGCCTGCAAAAAATCTATAAATATAGCTACCGGGAGCTCCAAAAATATATAGAATTTTAAGCAAGTAAACTATAGGCAAATTGCATAGTATTCCCAGCATTCATAGAGCATTTTCATAGCAATAGCATAGAATCATAGCAATAACAATAGAACCATGATACATATCATTCACAGCCCCTGTGCATAATCACAGCCCCTGTCCATATCTGTATCAACAATTCCATCTTCACCAACATATAGAATAGTTTTCCTTTGCAGACTCGTTCTGCAGCAGCCATTTGGAGAAGCTTACACAATCTGAGAGCCAAAAAGCTTCAAAAGAATCTCTGTGGATAGAGAAAAATGGGACGACACTAAAGATTTTGTTTGTTTAAATTTAATTTAAATTTCTTTAGTTTAAGGTTTCATTTAGTGTTTTATGTTTTCATTTAGATTACAATTAAGCATTAACACATAAGGTTCCCATAAAAACCTTCTATTTTGAGTTGTTCTGGGTAGTCAAGTTGTTTCTCTTTTGATCTATTGTTGGTTCACTGCTGGTTGTCTTTGCTGATTCCTTGTGTAGTTTGTTCTTCTTTGTGTGGGTTTCAGGTCCATTCAAAACCTATTGTAAATGGTTTCGGGTCTATTCAAAACCTACTTTTCCCCCTTAATCAAAACATGTCTTTGATCAACTAAAAAACTACTAACTTCTGGGAGTTTGTAACAAAATCAACTAACTAATCTATGAGCTCATTGTTGGCCTCCTACAATGATCTCATAACTAAGCCTTTATAGCCTTGATTTAGCTACTGGAAATCTAACCTAAATAGCCATTCAATCATCATGAAGGTGCATTTAACTTGTCAACCCAGGGATGTGAACTTGAAATGGGCCAGCATTGTATGTGCACTAGGGGCTCAAGTAGTCATTGCATCCTACAACTAAGAAACATAATACTGAAAGTAAATTGTTGAAAGGAAATAAAGAAAATGTTGAACATCAACCAACAACTTGAAATGCAGAGCAAGAATAAAGATCTGGGAAAACAGATAGGAAACTACTCTATCTACTTTGGCTGCAGGAACATACACAGAATAGAGTTCTAGTGGTTGCAGAAATAGTCGATGCCAGATTTCAAACTAAGTACATAACAAGAAATAATAAGTAAATTGATTACTCTAAAGAATGGATTACTCACCAAGTGGGTCCCCTTGGATGAGTATCCCCTAAGACTAATACAAACTCAAATTCTTAAATTCAAACTATCATCTCATTCATTGAAAAATGTGTAAACAGAGTAGCAGCATGGCTGTATTGAAAAGTGGAGAATTCTTAATACATCATCAATATCATTTTTAACAACAACAATCAAGAACTAAGAACCTCCAAGAAGAAGATTCAAATCCTTAATTATACTACCAACTAAACAGGATGGTCAACTCTCAATAACTAAGAGGATGCCAATTAGGGAAAATGAGGAAAAGAGCAATAGAGCGGTTACGTCTGTAGGGAATCCAATCAGACATGCATGCCTAAACGTGGAATCAACACTGCAATAACACCTATGATTGCTCAATGCCATAAATATAGGGTGGTTACAATTGACTGTCATGGGGAATCCACTGTCATCATCCTTCAGTTGACTCCTTTGAATGATTCCCCTGCATGACCATCTGTTGGTTTCCTTTCTCAACTTAGCATCTACAAATTGTGTCTTGCATAGAAGTGTTAGTACGCATAATAATTGCACATCTATAATCACCTTAAAGAACATTCATCAACCATACACAAAATCAATATAGATAATCCACATAATATGCCAATGTCATTAAAACTTCATAGAGATAGGATTAAATACAATGTCAATGGTTTGAGGAAAACATTATGCAAATATTAACATTTAACTACTATAGTTCATGACACTACCAGCAAAAGGATGATAGATCTACTAAAATTTGACCAAAAACTAGGCTCATCATTCCCCCCCAACCTAACGTCTTGTTGGTCCTCCAGTAGTGGAAGGGTTGTTCTTTTTTTTGGTCAAAGCTCTGAATTTTGTAACTGGTAGCTAGCCAACATCTGTCTTAGCAGAGCGTGAGTCTAGGTCCCAATAAAATCCTCCCAATCTATTTATGTAATATCATATTGGTAGAATCTATAGTTTGGTACTAGCCACATGAGAATGGGTGGCTGGAAAGTTAGGGGAAGCCAAAATCTCCCCTTTTTTCTACCAATATGGATATACATATCAATTCACTTCAATGCTACAACATAATTGTGAATAGAATGGGGCTTGGCTTGTTTTAGCTCATCTGTTAAACTATTCCATTATTGGGACATGTATCCTCTTACAAGCTCCTCTTTTGCTGCTGCTTTGACCTCATATTCAGTGTAGACAACTTCAATCTAGGGCATGATTCTGTTAGCCTAGCTTGGTCTGAGAAGTATCCTGAGCCATTCTCTGTGAATATCCCTTGGGTTGCTTGACTCAGCCTTGATGGCTAGGGGATGTTAGATTCCATTTTCTTATAAGCATTATTCTGTTCACCCCAATTAATCTCGTTCTATACCCAAGACATAAATGCTCTCAACTGAATATCCCCATATAGCAATGGGTTCCAATCACGATCCTATGTGATAGCATAATTGTGCAAATAGAATTCACATAACAAATTTTTCATCTCAGGGGAAGCAATCCTATAGGCATTGAAGAATTTTGTAGGAGTTTCAATGGAGTGGTTTAAATCTGAAACAATTTTTGACAACTTGAAAGAGAGATATTTCTCTTTCAAGTGCAGGGTATAAACCCTTGGAGGAGCTTTGCATTCTAGAATTTGTGGCACCAGGATCACAATGTCATCTAATTTCTTCTTCAAAGTAGCAATCTCCTCATTTTTCTCCTCAATAACCTCATCCTTCTCTTGGATTTCCTTTTTCAGTCTCTTCTTCCTCCCTCCTTTCTATTTCTTTCCATAAATTTAAAATTGTTGCATGAACCATAAAATCAAGAGGGTTATGAATTCCTACTAGTGTTTTTGTTGATGGCTACTCCCCATTCAGTACTATTTGCATGAACTCGGGTTGTCCAGTTGTTTGTGGCTGTAGGGGTACTATTTCTTTCCCCCCTTCTTGCTGTAGAACCTCTTGTTCCTGTTCCTGGTTTTTCTCTAGCTCTTGCTGTGGCTGCAGGAACTCCTACTCTTGTTCTTGGTTTTGCTGCAGGAGCCCCTGCTCATCCTCAAACTCTTTTGCGATATTAGCAAGGTCTTCCACTGTTATTTTTGCTGCTCTTCCAAATATATCCTCTTATTTTTCTTCAACATGCTCTTGTTCCATTGGAGCTTCAGTGTCCCCATGTGGTGTCTCACCATGCCCAATGTTTTCCTGTGAAGGCATAGAAAAAGCCAGCCTAGCCGGTTTTGACTTCCTAGGGGTGCTCTTATGTTTTCCTTTGGCTGTAGGATAAATAGGGTCAACCTTTCTCTTCCTATCACTCGAAACCTCTTTCTTCATAAGCCATATTTGGGATTTTTCTTTTTCTTTTCTTGTTTTAGCCACTTTCCTCCATGCCTTGGCTCTTGTTAGGGTTTGCAGGGGAACATCATCATTAGAATTAGGTGAAGAGCTTGCTTTTTTCTGAATGCTTTGTTTCAGAGGAACTAATGTTTATGGCTTCTTCTGCTACTACAGGAGGATTCATACTAGAACTAGCACTAGAAGTTGAAGCACCAGGAGTGGTTTTAGCTATGCTTAATCTTCTACTAACCCTATGGGGTTGGGGAAAAACTCTAGGTTGTAGTTGCTCAGGTCTAAATTGGTCAACATTTAAAAATTCTTCCTAGGACATCTCAGATACACTATGTAAAGATTTCTTAACCAATAATTTTATCAAGCAATGGTGGGAGACAGAGTTTTTCCTACCTTTTTGAGTTTCAGCTGCCATTATGGAGAGAAGACTGTATAGAACATTGGGAACATTCATCCTCCTTCCGTGCCTCATGTGGCTCAAGAGCTTGAAATGTATTGAATGCAAGTTTGAAAAATGTCCCTCACAAGTGATATACCTTATAATGTAGATAGCTGCCTGCTTCCATGGTTCATGAAAATACATTCTTTTTGCGCCCTACTTGTCAATGCTAAATGGTGGGTCATCATGTACTGCAAATTATGCTCTGGCTGATCTGGTGTCCCTAGAGGCAGGGTAATGCTCCCCATTGGTAGGTTACTTTGAAAATTTCACAATTCTCTCCTCGGTTTCCACTACTTCTAACCCTTTGACTGTGGCTTTTCCTTCAGAGAATATTTGAGCAAATTCAAGTGCAATGCCCTCGTCAAAGCCATCCAACTTCATGAAATAATCAAACCATCCATAGCATTGGAATTCTGTGAAGCATTGTGCAACTTGCAACAAAACGTCATGAATTGAGGGCTCATTCTGAATTAAGCCACCTCCCATTGTCTAAAATCACAACTCTGCAAAATTTCTTTCCTCTACAATTCTTGTCTGAAAGCCAACACCTTTCTGCTAAATTTACATTGCTAGTGTCGACTGAATTTCCCCTCTTTTTTTTGTTTTCACCATTTACTACTTATAACTAAAGACTATGACAGAGCAACTAAGGAATTAAGGTGAAAAAAAGGGGTGATAAATGAGAGCAAAATTGGCGGCTCAGTTAACATCACTTGACACATGAGAGCCAGAGTTTCAAATCATCTTATTTAAATTTTCCAACATAGCCAAATTATGATTTGACACATGTGCAGTATATTTGCATGTTTTATTCCCCCCCAACCTAAATTTGGACATGTGTCCACACATGTGAGAAGGGATCGGTGAATTGACAAGAAGTACTGACATATTATGTAATTACCTATAGTAACCTACATGATTAAATAAATGCACTTAAAAGGAAATTAAGAGATGAGAATTACCACATACATACCTGAGTGTACGAAAGATGTGTTGCAAAGATCGGGGAGAGAAAGTACTATTTCACATTTTTTGAAATATTTGAGCAATTAATGAAGGTGAAGTGAAGTGAAGTGAGGCAGAATGAAATGATGGAAGAGAGAGAAAGGTGATACAGATGGATGAATGGGTGGGTGGGTGAAGAAATGGATTTCCACTTAAAGTGGAAATCTTTATTATGAAAAGTACATACCTTAATTTAGCCGGAAGGTGGGACGCTATGTCCACCACTTTCAGTTGCAGGAAGCTCATATGTTGAACGTTGGGTGAATTGCCATAGGAACTCTTCCTCAATCTTTTTAGGGTCAACTTGGATTCCTTTGTGAGAATGTAGTGGCCAAGAACTACAATTTCCTGCATTATCATGAAGCACTCTTCACTATTCAAGGATAGGTTTTGGTTTTCACACTCTTGTAGGAGCTTCTTGAGATTCTCCAATGCTTCATTAAAATCAGCACCATAGGTGGTAAATCATCCATATAAATCTTCATGCAATCAATGGAAATGTCTAAAAATATGCTAATGACTGCTCTTTGGGAAGTTGCAGGTGCATTGCATGGGCCAAAAGGAAGTACTGAATAAGCATACATTCCCCATAGGTAGGTGAAGGTCATCTTCTCTTGGTCCTCAGGTGCAATTAGAATCTGGTTGTAGCCACTAAATCCATCTAGGAAAGAAAAGTACCATTTTCCTGCAAGTGAGTCCAAAACTTGATCTATAAAAGGCAAGGGGAAATGGTCTTTCTTAGTGGTAGCATTAGTTTTTATGTAATCAACAAAAACTCACCACTTTCCTTTCTTCTTTGGCATGATTACTAATATAGACACCCACTCGCTATTTGAAATATGATAGATTAATAATTTCTGCAACTCTGTTTCAACAATTCCTCCCAATGTAGAGTTGATCCTTCATTGAGGCTGCCTTATTGGTTGACAATATTCTCTGATGTAGATCCTATGAGTGCCGAGCTTAGGATCCAATCCTTTCATATCATGATAGTCCCATGCACATGCATGTTGATGAGACTTCAGTAATGTTGTGCAGTTTTGCACACACGCCCCACTTGGAGTAGGGACCCTCCTTTTTGCTCTTGCTTTTGGTGTCTTTTGGCCCCTTAATTTTATTGATTTCATTGTCTTTGGAGGTCCTTAGATATTCGTCTTGCTTGCCCAAGTGATTTCCCCAGGTTGTGCTTCGAAAAACTAAGTTCTGAGCAAAATCCGAGCTTTTGCCCTAGTCTGGGATTTTCCTGTCCAGCTGGATTTTCCTGGAATCCTATCTGGCTGGATTTTCCCAGAATCCTGTCTGCCTGGATTTCCCTAGATTCTAGTCTGGAATCTGCCTGACCTAGATTTTCCCAAATTTTCCCCTTGATCTGATTTCCCCAGAAGGGCCTAAATCTCAAAATTTCCCAAAATGGAAATTTTTTAGAAAATAATTGTTTATTTTATTTTTTTTTTCCAAAATGGATTTTTTACCCAAAATATTCACGAAAATGAAAATTTCTTGAAAAGATTTTGAGAATAAAATTTCCAAAAGTGGAAAAAATTCTGAAAGTGGAAAGTTTCCTTATAAAAATGTAAGTTTTTTTTAGAAAAAGTCAATTTTATTCAAATTTAATTTGGACATGTGGGCTATTAATGATGATATTTGTTTTTTAGGACTAAACAAATATTAAAAGGAGGACTTGCATATGGATTCGTGCCAAAAGAGGGAAATCTGGAAGTGTTCAATTTAAATTTTCAAAATGGGACCTGCCTAAAAATTCATGCCAAAACTGTCTACAGCTGGAGGAATTTCTAGAAGACACGTGAATAAGATCTTGCTGGAGATCGTAGGCCAACATGGATAATATTCATGCATTTAATGCAAAATCTTACATTCTATTTGAAATTCTCATGCGACCTATTTTAGGGCTAGTTATTATTATGCAAAATTTAGTGGGGTGACATGTTTGGGGATTTCTATAAATGGCTTTTTTGCCTCATTTGTAAGGGGGTAGATAGATAGAATAGAGAACAGAGGAATGCACAGATAGATACAAGCGAGTTTAGCAGTAGTTAGAGTTAGGAATTAGCTTCTTTCAAGCAAATGCTGTAACAGAACATTGGAATTGTTACTAGAGTTTGGTGATTCAATACAATTGAAGGCATTGTGATTTTCTGGTGATCTCTTTTGTGTTGACTTATCTTGCATGGTTCTTATGATTCAATCTTTCAGATTGCTCAAGGTTGTTAGGTTTAGATTTAAATCCGATTCAATGATGTTTATGATTTAATATTTGAAGTGTTTGCAACAATCCCTGGTCCATACTTTTTGCAGCTAGTTGATTGTTAGTTGCTTTGCAAAGTTAGCCTAGACCTTTATATTCATTGTGCTTGGTTCAATTGTGGATATTTATTCATTTCAACTGCAATTGGGTTGTCTTGGGTGAATGTTCATGATCTGAAAATCTTTGAAACCTTAGAAGATTGCACTGTTTCTGTAAGATTGTAGATTTATCTTGGTCAAGCAGAGATTGGTTTCATTGGGATTGGTCCATTTCAAGTGTTTATCATTTGCATTGTTAGTCTTAGAAATAGTTTAGATTTAGAAATTTCTTTGAACCCTTATCTCTTTTGCTGTTTATTTTGAATCTGGGTTAGTTTTAGGATTGAAAGCATCACTGTATTGTTGCATCTGATGAAAATTCACTTCCAACATTGTTCATTTGTAAGGCCCCTTGTGATTACCAACATTTTCACATATTATCTGAGTTGTTTATGCATTGTCAAGACCTAACACCTGAGAGACCTTGGGGTGATTTTCAGCAATTTGTTGTTGAAGATTACCTTTCAAGAGAGATAGAATATCATTTTCTTTCTGAGTTGTTGTTGTGCAGAAAACACCATCAACAGATTGGCGCTAGAAGGAGGGCTGAACAAGGTGACATAGCTGGAAGATTGAATGAGCCTTTATGTTGAAAATCTGAGAAATGGCAAATCTCAAAATATGAAAATTCAAGTTCTAGGTCAAGATGGAAAAGTAGTATCACGTTTGTCATGATGGAAATAGTCTTTGGATTGATTCTTTTCTACTTTGTGAGTCTTTGAACAAGAGGTTAGTTCTATGGGATGGTAAGGGTTTACATCATTATGCATTATCAAATTAGTGTAGAATCCACAACACTTGTACACATAGTGAGTTTGAATGTCTGGCCTTTCTGGGTGAAGTTGAGAGGGTTTTGCAAAGGAACCTTTTCATGCAAAACTTGTCTGAACCATTAGCCACCTCAGATCTAAGGTTTATTGATGTAGCAGTTGAGTCATTCACGCAGATAGTTGAAGATCAACTTGGTGGTGGCAAGTGTTTGCAGGATTTCCTTTCATCTAGATGGTGCGGAGTCCATGATGCAGCCCATTCAGAGTTCATCTATCGTTCATGTGGGGACATTATCTTTAAAGTTGGAGAATACCTAGAGTGGAAAGGTGAGTTAAGCAAAGAATGCACTGCAGAAGGGCTGACTAGTTCTGAATCTAGGGATGGCATTGCAACTGATGTTGACGTGACTTTGGAAAGAGCTGAATGTCATGAAGATGAATCTGAGGCATCAGAGATAACAAAGGAATATTTAAGTGAAAAATCACCTATGGAGATCAAGGAGGATGCTCCTGTGGAGGCTAGTCAAGTTCCGGAAAACATAGTGGAGGCTGAACAAGAAGTTCCCCTACAAGCTCTTCCTTTCCAAGACGAAGATGTGATACAGACCAGATATAAAGAATTTGTTTCCAGAATTATAAGAGATTGGTCAAGCCTAGGTTTTGGAGTCTACCTAGAGGAGCTGTTGTTACCAACTTGGTGCAGGATACATGAGGAAGAGCATTCAAAATTCACTTGTTTCTAGTGCCAGACAGTCATAAAGGAGGTGAAGGAACAAGTACAACTACTCTTACATGCAAATGATACACTGACAGATGCATCAAACAAGTCTCTGATTGAGGAATGTCAACTAGTTACTGATGAATGTCTTGAAGAATATGAGGAAGCACTCAGTGAAGTGATCAACGTTCCTGATGATTGCGATCAAGAATCCGAGCTAGTGCCAATAGAAGATGAATTCAGGGAGTTTTCTCATTTATCTAATTCTATTTTTCCTCAGCTTATTGATGAACTGTACAATAAAAACTCACAGATTCTATGCGCTATTGATGGGGTAGCTAATGTGGTTCATGCTACTGTGCAGGAAAATATGAATGATGTTGAAAACCGAAATGTTGTAGTCAGTATTGGCGAACATGCTCCAACTTCTCCAGGTGAGAATGTGCTGGAAGATCAATCTGTGATACCTTCGGATGAGCATCCTACTGAGGAAATTGTTGTTCAAGATAATGCCTCTGCGTTTTCATTGTTGATCCCTCATGGAAATACTCAAACAGGTGAAAAGTTCCATGTTCATAGTTCTGAAAGTCTTCGATATGAATTTCACTCTGCATCATGTAATGATCCCTTTAATTCTAGCTTGCCTGTTTCAAATGCAAGTGGAATATTGCACCATCAATGGAGACCCCCTTATGACACTATGATCAACTCTTCACAAGTGCAGGATGATGAACACAACATTCAGTCTGCAGAAATGCAAAATCAGGTTGTTTCTTTCTTTGCTGGAAATTCTGAATCTTGTCAATTTGATTATGGAGATTTAGGAAAGACAACTTGCATATGGGTTAATCATGGTCCTAATGAGTTACCTCAGTTACTAGTTATTCCTAATCTTGGCATGGAGTTTGAGCGCTACAATGCAGAGATTTATTTTTCTGAATATAAAGACAGGTTTGCATTTCTGAGGACTGTTACCTTCACCTTATTGCTTATCCATGCATTGATTAATCATATGGGGATGAGTCTCAGTTCGTCCTGTCTGATCATGAGCCACTTTGAGTCTCTCTGTACATAGTGTTGATATGAATAAATGCAGCTTGGTCTGCTTTTCTTTTACTTTTTTCTGTTTTGTTTTCTTTAGGATAGATTGCTTTAGTTTAGATGGCTTTTCCTTGCTTCTGTTTTGGCTAGTTTAGTTTGCTTTGGATTTCGGTTTGATTGTTTTGCTTCTCTGGCTTGGGTTTTCTATTTTCTGGTTGGGGAGGTGTCCTTCCTGTGCAATAATTCTTTATTATTTGGGATTGTTCTAAGTGTTTTATTGATGGACTTTAGTCATGTGTCTTAAATTAATGGTCAAAGATCTTTTGTTGGTGTCAAGCAATCTGAATGTCTAATTTAAAGAGAATGGGTCATTGGTCTGACTTGAATCTGAAGTATTCTGAAATCTTATATCCTTCATACATCTTAAGAATCTGAAGGTTGCAGTAGGGTCCTTGCAAGGTCTTGTTGGGTGAAAAATCATATTTCTGCTTCAGTGCCACTGTTGTTCTCAGCCCTGAGTGTGGACTTCACTGTTCACAGGTTGAAATAGAGGCATTGTATGGCAAAAAGAAAATATTGAGGAAGTCGAAGAAAGATTTCCAACTTATCGAGGG
>VDFB02336472.1:0-27184 GCA_007258455.2 Sequoia sempervirens
ATGCATATTCCTAGATTCTAAGACTCGAAATAATACTATAGAATGTTCAAATGAAAGATTTGAAATAGGGAATGAACATCCATCAAAACATAAAGGATAAAGGATTTTTTGACATGCACGAGTAAAAGGGCGTGCATAGAAATGGCGAGTATCACACGTTAAGTATGCATTGATAGCAATCTAAACTACAAATCGATTCCCACATTGCTTATTTGAAATGACATAAGGGGAGAGAGGAAGATGGCACGCAATAGGGGAATGGTGTTATGTCTGCAAACACAGGTTTTCTCTCTCTAAACTCATCTCTGAAATTGCTGCAAGATAGATTGTTCTAAGAGATGGGGACCATTACCATCATTTTAAATAGGTACAATGTTCTTGAGAAGGTATTGGTGGTGCTAAATGAAACAATCTGCAAAATAAGCCTACACTACAATGGAAAAACTGCATTGCAAGATCTGGTTGCAGAAATGAGAAGCATGGACAAGGCATGTGATTAGTTTGATAGAATACCACAAAGCGATGTCATCTCATGGATTGCAATGATCTATCCTTAACACAAAAGACGTTTTTGAAAAGTCTTAACACTGGAATGCAAGGCACGTATAGTCAGAGTCTACACTTATGCACAAGATAGATTTGATGCAAAAACAAGGGCTTAATAACTTTCATGCAAAAGCAATTACAGGCCGAGTGATAGCTGATCTAACCCACTACATGAGGATATGACAATATGTACAAAACTAATACAATCCTAAACTACGATGCACTGATCCCTATATAACAATTGTTCTCATAGCATGACTTAACAAAGGAACTAGATATGAAATAAAGTGTTGAACTTAGATAGTTTTAGTAACTCTTATCATATATATGCACAAGAAGATTATAGAAATCGACTACATACATGCAAACCTATATTTCCACACGGCTGAAATGAAAACTAGTGTTGAGATCAATTGCTACCATCGCAACAAACCAATCCTTCCAATCCTTAAAACAATTCATTAATAATCTACTTTTCCCAATTCGATGTTTTCTTCCGAACAATCATAACAATCAATGCATCTATTCTAGAAAAGAAATTTCTTTAGACAAAGTTTCCTTTCGAAAACTAAAATCAAGAATGAAAAACCCAAAATCTCCCCCCGCATACTTATAGAACAAAGAAGAGTTTTTTTTTATTTACCAAATAAAAATCCAAGATGAGATAAGCTTTTGAAACTAAAAATCAACAAAATAAGCAAGTTATCTGATCGACACTCCGTTTGAAGTCATGCATGTGCATGCATTATTTTTTTCCCATCCTTTTCTATTTTCACCTGTTTATAGATCAGTTCGAAAACTTTTCTTCTATATTTATTTAAAAATCACATTAGTTTTCCATATATAAATAATTAAACTCTCTTGAATATGAAATTTATCAATTAATATTAAATACAATTTAAATAATACTTTTAGAAAAATAGTTTAATTTAATTATTTATTAATAACTATATATGTTCTACTTAACAAAATTGATTTATTAATTATTATTTTTAATTCTAGTTTTATTTAAATTATCTTATAAGCAATTTTAATTTAATTAACTAATTTAACAAGGCTATTTAAAATATTATGTTTACCACATAATTCAATAGCACAATAAACAATGAAAACACAAATAAACACTTACTCAAATGCCTAGAAAGGCCAATATAGAGGGGACACTACATCCTCCCCCTAGGCTTCGACTTACTCCTGTAAGTCACAAAGTAAAATAAAACTTACGCAATCCTATACAACATCATCGCAACAACCATGCGATGAAATCAAATATGGGAGACACCAACAAGACAACTAATAAAAACATAAAAACCATACTGAAAGGGTTACCAGATGGGTGTACTCATCCTCATTGAGGATGATGGCTAGGGTGGGGAACTTTCTTGTCAATTATGTTTTACACATCATACCTATTGGGCTTTGTAAGACATGCTCAAACTTGATGATGTAGGTGGAGTTGATGTCTGGTACTAGCAACCTACATCAAACCAAATGTCGAGCAACATATATATATTAAATAACAAACCCACCATCAGAGGAACTTGCATTGTAGCAAGGTTCTCAAGAATGAGTAATGCTACACTATCCCTCCCACCAAGAAACTACATCAGTCAGAACAACCCTAATGATCAAGTCAATTTGTAAACAATATGCTACTTAACAATCAAAATAATAATCACATAATGACCATAACCATAAATCTATATCATGTGTTGAATAAAAAATGGATCACTACTGTACATCATTAGTATCTACATCTAAATATCCTAATTAATTTACCTTCATTAGCAAGATTCGAAGTTGACTACTTGGAAAACACAAATTAAGGTGGAACATAACACATTAGTACCAGTAATTCAAGTTGATTCCTTACCCTTGACATGCTACACTCCATAAAAAGCACCACATAATTATCCACACAAAGCACAAATTTTACTTAAATATCACCATTTATACACAAACTCACATCACTAGAAGACACATCACAAGATGACACAGAGGTCCATAATGCATCCCTAATAAGAAGGATATCGGTGCATTGTGCACTACATCAAGGGTCCTATCATTTCCATTAGTTTTGTACACCATTGGACCAACACTACCTAAGGAAAAAATTGGGTTGCTAAGTGAGCATGACACAAAAAGAAAGATGTAACCTCAAGAGTACAAGAAACTAGGTCAACATAATGGGCTCATAGTGCCCAGTGTATGAACCTAGGCTTTGATACCAAGATGTAACTCCTCACCACACAAACCCCAAAGGACACTATAATATCAAATAATTATAGCAATTTTTTTTAAAGTAAACTAATATGAGTTATCAGTTAACATGTGTTACTAGAAATGAAACCATACAAATGTATATATCAACTAACTAGTCCCTTGGGGTTACATGATTGCATTACATGAAATTCTTCACACTTATGAATTTAATTATAAATATCTCCACAAATACAACATCACTAAAGATCATATATTAAAATCTAATAACACATAATAATACAAGGATCAATATACATTACAGTTATGATAAGCATCCATCAGTGATCATAAGATAATGCCAAAGATTACAACCATTACATTTATAATATGAGGATACATCATTTAGGGATTAAATCAATACAGTAGTGCTTCCCAACATGAATAGGAAAAGTATAATAATGTGGAATAATACAACTGAAATGTATGAGTACAAAGCATTAAGAATGGTTCCAACTTTGGTACAACTCTGGCGTCATTGCAAATGATACAAATTTGTACAACTTGATCCTTGGTTGGGGACCCAATGGGGTGCATAGCATGTTCCACCTAACCAAGTGGACCCTAAGCTCCACCCCCCATGCTAGGAGATGACAAGAAGGACCCATAACACATAACAGTCAAGTGAACAGGGCTCACAAGTTTCCACAACCAAAAGCAACAATAAACACAAGAAACATTCACTTCTAGAGGCACACAAGAATAAAAATGGGGAAACACATACATACAAGGTTGCTAAAGGGTGGAATGTCATCACATAAGTTCAATATGGGTTACCCAATGTGGATCTTCATAGGTTACTGACCCCCTACCTAGTTAAACCATGACAACCTCAATCGATCCCCAACCCCCATTCTCACTCATGCGAGATCAACATACCTTTCAAGAGGACAATGCAATTGATTTTTGTCATTCCAGGCCTTTCCACTTATCTCAAGCCTAAGCAAGCACTTGAGCCATGAGTGAGGCCAACTTATCTAGCTTAATGTGAAATACTACCCAAACCCCGTAATTAATTATTAGGTTATCATTGATTAAAGAAACTCTCAATGAGTTACCTGTATGTCATTTTGTGCGTCGGCCCCCATTGAGAGCTACTCCCCCTACTAGCAACAAAAGATTCACAATTAGAACTGGGTAAGCCAACATACACCAACCAACAAAGCCATATAAGTATGCACATAAAATGAGGCATGCAACATCTCCTGTAAGATCTTCATAGTAAAATAATTTCCACAGTGCAAGGCTTAAACCCACATAAATCAATATAGAATCAAGTTTTCACAAGGACTCATCATGAAATCAATATAGAATCAAGTTTTCACAAGGACTCATCATGAAATCCAACAACAAACTTGATATGGGTTACCCAATGTGGATCTTCCTAGGTTGTCAGTCTCCATCCTGGGTTACCTAGGCAACCTCACTAGATCCCTGACCCCCATACCAACTCTTTCAAGTAAAAAAAAAACTCCCCATAACCTCTGAAAGATTGAAAAATCACTAACACATTGCTTTCCCATTGACTTGGCAACAATACCATGATCTCAAAAGACTAAATTACAATCTACAATTACAAATCAATAGGAATAGAAGAACAACATTTAACATCATAGTGAGACCTTCAAACTCAAATGAAACTCACATAATCCCATCAATACAAAACCAACGACAATATCAAATCCTTTCAATGACCATTAGGCACAAATGAGATCCCACTTAAAACCATAACCAAAAACAACATACATTCCAAAAATTGACACAATCCTCAATATACAATATAGCATTCAATTCAAGCAACCCTTACATCATGAACATTAATACTTCGTAGAACAAAATCAATTTCACTTTGACCAATAATCAAATCAACTAATTCATGAGGGAAAACTATAGCACCATTTCTAAAACTCATTAGATAACCCCTAACTTTTCTTACTGAACCATTCACATAATAATACTCAAATGTCAATGATAACTATTAATCTAATTTTATAATTTTTTTACCTACTCAATCAATTAACTCACCTAAACACCAATATTCTTATATATATATATACATATTTAATATTTCACAATATAAAATAGCAACACAAGGATTGAAAGTAAATAAGTATTATATTTACATAATTCATTTCACATTCATGAAATTTAGAGAATATATAATAGATACATATTCAAGGAAATAAAATACGTATTCTCCTAAAATGAGGGTAGTATTAGATTTACATTAACCATATTGATCTAAAATCCATCTTTTCTAGCAACAATGGAAGATCAACGTAGCATGGGACTTTATTAATGGAGGTATTCACTCCCTTCCTAATCTTTTCTAATCAAGGAAATGAGCTTCTAAGCAACTCAATTTTATTCCTATGTAAATTTTCCATCTACTTATCTACATAATGTAATGTCTCCTTCCAGTTGACATCTCTCAGAGCTTAAGATTAGCCTATTATGTGACCCTCGTAGGCTGATTGGATGGATAGAGGGTCTTGTGGAGCTTGGCTTGGCTTCGGTTGTCAAATTCTATTAGTTTGGCTTTCGTTTAGGGTCATTCGAACATCATTTGCTTGACTTGCTCTTTTTAGTAAGTTAAGTCATTGAGCGGAGTACCCCTGCTATTTTTAGCAGTATGGTCTAGTCGTGTGCAAATTCAATCACTTATTCTCCAGCTTTAGATGGTTCGTTAATCAGATGTATTTTGAGGAAGATATTAATATTTAATTGTGAAATTAAATATTAATTATTTGAAGCTTATATTATAAAGTTATAATATTATTTAATATTATAACTTAAGTGATTTTTAAAATGGGTCAACCATCATTGAGAAGTGGACCATTTTCAGTTAATCTTTTTATTAAAAAGAGGTGTCCAACTTTGGAATAATTAAAAGTGAAAATTCAATTTTATTTAAATTATTGCTTTTTTGGAGAGAAGTAGACTTCTTGAAGGATATAAGGTTTTCATTGGAAAAAGAGCTGATTATGTTATGAAATCGATTTTTGATCAAGTATTCTCCTAGAGAATGGAGCCAAGGGTTTCAGTTGTCTTTTGGCATTGGAGAACGAGCCATCTTCATTGTTGCAGTTTAGAGGCTGTGGAATATCAGCTGATTTATTGCTTTCAGAGAGGTAGCTTCATTCAGAGGTTATCACAGTACTTATACAAAGATTGCATCTTTAGGGTTTTTGGTTTGGTATTCATCTGAAAGGGGTTCTTCATCTCAAGGCTCCCATTTTCCAAGATCCAGACACATCTATTAAGAGCCGCACAATTTAATTATTGTTGTTGCTGAGCCGTACTTGCTACTGTTAAGTCGTACCTTTCAAGTACCAGGCCGTACCTCTTGCATTGGGAAAAATGCCTCCTCTTTTGGCAGTTTTCCTTCACCAGTAGGGGCATATACTTCACTGCCTTCATTTGCTATCATCTGGCGCAAGGGAAAGTGGATCTTTATGATGGACGTGCCATTTCAGTAGCTTCACAGGCTGCTGCAAATACCAGGTTTTTCATCAATAATATTGTTGCTTTTTTTAGTTGCATGTTATCAGATCTTGTTTGTAATCAGCATAGAAGATCAATAAACCTATTGGCATCAATAGATCAATTAGTTTCCATCATTTTTAAACTTGTGGTATTTTATTTAAATTTTATTAGAAATTTCTTTCAAAATCGCACTTCAATGGTTTATGCAAAAAAACATAAAAAAAAATAAAAAACATTCAAAAACAAGCAAAAATAGACAGTTACAGAAAGCAGTGAGAACAGGGGTTTCTATAGTGGTATCAGAGCTAAATCCTGACATGCTGAGGGTTTAGCATTCTTATGCAGCCACGAGAGGTTGGGCCTCATAGATATTACACTCACAAGAGAGCCTTGCTTGATAGGTAACAGGGTTTGAATAGGAAGCCAGGTACCATGGCTGATAGAACAGAGATTCCTCAAAACCTTAGAGATAATGATGATGCAGAGGTCTTACATACTCTCAAAGATCTTAAGACAGGCCAACAACAGGTAGCTGATGTATTACAGTAGTTGACCATGGCAATCCATAGGATCGGTACACTGAGGAGACCGTCACCTCGTCATGAAGAGAACATGAGTGATGTAGGTTGATGGAGAGCACCTAAGACTACTTCATGGATAGCAGACAAGCCAACTAGGCCTACTTTTGTCAGACAGGAGCCTGATGAGGCTATTGCAGGTGAGGAGCCTGAGGGAATGTTCACTGATACACTTATGGCAGCGAACGATGAGTGGGAGTTAGTACCACCTGAGGTCAGAGAGAGGATTACCTTTGACAGATTTATCACACAGAGGAGAGAACATCACAAGAGTCAACAGGATTGGAGGCCTAGATATAATAATACTGAACTGAAGCATGCCACAAACAGACTCACCCTAGCTATGTTTGATGGTAGTGGAAAGGTTACAGCCCAGGCCTAGATCAGTAAGCTGGATACCTTCCTCACATTGCGTCCCATGGCTGAGGAGGATGCTACTAGGTATGCTACTTTACATCTTGAGGGAGAAGCTTATGACTGGTGGCATCACAGGATGGTGACACTCTAGCATGATCATATCACCACATACTAGGAGTTTGTAGACAGGTTGGTGGAACGATTCAACAAGAAGGATCCTGAATCTTATTTCAGAGATCTGGTCCAGTTGCGACAGAGTGGTAGTTTGGAGTCCTACATAAGAGACTTCTAGTGATTATCAGTTATGGTTCCTAATATATCAGAGAGGCGTCTCATTGTGCTTTTCATGGAGGGACTGTTGGAACCATTGAGAGGTTGGATCAAAGCAACTGATCCTTCTTCATTACAGGAAGCTATGAAGAAGGCATGCAGTATGGAGTTTGCAGAACCATCCAGCAAATTCAGCTCTAAAAATACTTCTTCATTTAGGGACAATAAGGGATTCAATAAAAATAGAGAGAAATCTGATTTTAAGAGTGATTTTGTCACGTCTCATACATTAACTTATTTTGACCATTGACATATTTTGATCATGACTTATTTTTACCATTGACTTATTTTGATCATGACTTATTTTGACCATTGACTTAGTTTGACCATGACTTATTTAGATAATGTTTGACCATGACCTTATGAGATTTAATATACGAAGTATGATATGTGTTAAGAGCAATGCTTTAATATAATTGTTTTCTTTCAAGAATTATGAATGCATTCATATAAATGTTGAGTTAATTATTGTTTCTACAATGGTTACTAATACTCTTTTGTTTTGCACGCCTGAGTGCATTTGAGTGGCAGGTGATCGAAGGCCAAGGAGATCGAAGGCCAAGAGTGTGATTGAGGAAAAGGAGGTTAGCTTCTCGACAGGGTAGAAGAGGAGAAACTCTCGGTTATGCACACACCACTTACATCATGTAGCTGCATTAGGTCATGTTCGTTTTTACAATGTGATTGCGTGAAAATGATTAGCATAGCGAATTTGAAATATGGTTTAATTAAATCATGAAATAATATGGCTTATTCTATTTCATTATTTCTCATTATATATTTGAGCAACAAAAGGTTAAATCTGTTTTTGTTAAAAGAAATGTATTTAGAAATAAAAACAAATTAAATAAAAGAATAAACATAATATAAATCTGTTTTGCATAAATGAATTTTTAAAAATTGCATAAAAGAGGATATAAATAATTCAGTTTTGGGATATATGGTTAATTTTCCCCAAAAGAATGAAGAATGAACAGCCTGAGAGAGCATTGGGCTCTGGAAAATTCTATCTCAAAACCAACAATTCGCTAGGCATGTGGCAATCCTTGGAAACTGCTGTCATATGGAAATCTTATGCATGATCCTCGAAAAAGAGGAGGCTTTAAGAAAGAGGAAAATACTTTGATTGAATACATTGGAGAGCTCTGGAACAGAGGAAAAAGGACCTGTACTGTTGAACATCTGCAAATAGCACCAAATTTTGCCAGGTTCTCTTCATTGCTATGCCTTTTTTTTTAACTTTATTTTAAAAACTGTAGTAAGGAATCAAATTATTCCCTATTTTAGAGTACAAACAACTGAGAAATCCTTCCAATTTCGTTTGGAAATCTGGGTAACAGCTTACTATTCTGTGTTGCAATTATAGAATACACATTCCTTCTTTTGTATTAGGGTTTTCGTTCTGTGGCAAGTCTGCATTTTTCTCAAGTGTAATTACATGTCTCCATATCTATTTGTTTAAAAAATTTGTCATCTAAATAAAAACCAAAATGGCTTGAGATAAATCCGAATGCAGTTTATACTGGGTGAATGTCTTTCTTTTTCTTGAGTTTTGAAATTGCTATGGGAATTATTTTCCCTGCCCTCCCCATGGGAAGGTCGTGGACTGTGGAGGCTCGCGCCCTCCACAGGCCGTGGCTGTGGAGGGCACGAGCCCTCACAGCCTGCCCCCTCCCCATGGGAGGGGCAAGGGCTTTCCTGAGCCCTTTTGGTCGCTCAATGCCAGTAAGGAAACCATGTAAAATGCCCTGTTATGTGTGCACGGCCAGTAAATTCGTTGCACAGATTTGAAAACCAGAATTTCTTACTTCGAATTTTACACAGCTGAACATGAATTTCTACACACACACACACATATATATATATGTATGCATATACAAAATGACTGCACATACATACATACATACATATATATATATATATATATGTATACCTATATATATATATATATATAAATAGATACCCATGCATTGTGTGCCAAATACAAATTGAAACAGGAAACTCTTTCCCAGAAAAGTAGTATGAATTCTGTTGAATATATATACAAATATCTCTGAATTGATAAACCTGAAGCAAGGACAAAAATATCTTGAAAAGCCATATAATAGAAAGTAGTATGAATTCTGTTCTTTGAATTGTTAAATCTGAAGCAAGGACAGAAATATCTTGAAAAGCCATATAACAGAAAGCAGTATGAATTCTGTTCTTTGAATTGTTAAATCTGAAGCAAGGATAGAATTGTCTTGAAAAGCCATGTATCAGAAAGTAGAATGAATTCTGTTGAATATATACAAATATCTCTGAATTGATAAACCTGAAGCAAGGACAGAAGTATTTTTGAGACATCATGTAAACTAGAAAGTACCTTGAATATGTTAAAAGGAATACAACATGAAATGTGAATGAAAGATTATCTTTCAAACCTCAGAACTTCCGAATAAATTGCATTGTATCAGTATGTTATTTTACTCTGTAGCCTATATTGAAATAGTCAGTCAGCTTGAGCTTGTAAGAATAGAAATGCTTATTGAAAACTGAAAAAAACTGTTCTTACTATCAATTAGTACACTAAAAATTATCAAGGTATATATATATATGTTCTTTATCCAAATCAAAAGGGGACACTTACCAAAGGATAAATGACATCTTACAACTGAAATTATAAAGAATGTTTTGAAAATTCACTTCTTTTAGAATTGATTGAATGATGGAAGCCTGTATGAAAATGTATAAAGTTTCTGTTAAGTATTATTTTTACTTCACTATGGTAACTTCCGGGACAGGGTGCCGAAGGTGGGCAAACGGAGACGGTAGTATTACCTTTTCTAATTCTACCATTTATTATTTTGCTTGGCCAAGCACTGTACCATTGAAATAGATGGATTGTTTATTTTAAAAGCCTAGAAATTTATTTGAGTCTCTGCCACCTCCTGTTGCAAGAAATGTGTTTATTTCATGTTAGAAATGCATATAGGCATCAGGCACGCACCGAGAGTGCCCTCCTGTTTTACTATTTCGGGTTGCTAGGCTCCTTTATGAAGGGCTGGGGATTCCTTCGAGTTAGGAAGGGACCCGAGGAAGTCATGGACTTCGTGGTTGGGCGGAAAAGGCGCCTGAATCACATTCTTGGCCCCAGCTCGCAAGAAGACCAAGGTGTCACGGTGGTTGATGGATCCAAGATTATTTGCTATTGATGTACTTATGTATCATTCAGACTTGGCTTGTGAATCCCATTGTATATGTATATACATTTTGACATTCTTGTTGAAACTTGAAATGGAAGTATATTTTGAAAGTATTTAATGTATCATTGATTTTAAGAGGTTAAAGTTTTATAACTTAGCATAGAAAAGATGTTCTATTAGAAGGATTGATTCCTCCAAGTGAAGATGAATATATGTATATGAGAAAATCATTAAAATACTTATGTTTTGATTCATTACATTGATGATATTATTTTATGAAATGCAATTCAAATTCTCTTTATTTCATTTGGAAGAGTTATGAGAAATATTGACTTTTCGGAAACTTATTTATAATGGTTTGAATAAATTTAGAACACTTTTAATTTCCCTTTAATGCTGTGTTAAATGGTTTGAAAATTACTCTAAATTTTCCGAGTGCTACATCTTGGTATCAGAGCAGCATGGTTCAACTCTAGGACCTATGCCTAACTACGTATGACGTTGTGTCTTAATCAGGGTGACCTAAAATGGAAAATAGAGTGTACCAACAAATTGGGGAATCTCGTGGAGGTCCCAATGATAAATTAGATCAGATTTTAGCCTTGCTGTAGAGCCAGGGGGCTAGAATTGAGGAATTAGAACAAGGAAGGAGAGATGGCCATCAAGGATTAAATGAAAAGGAAACTAAAGGGGAAGCTAATATTGAACCACCTGGAAAGGAGGAAAAACTAAATAGGGTGGCTGAGGAGCTGGGAAAAGACGTAAAGAAGGTCGCTCCTCTGAAGTTTGATGGGAGAACCTTTGGAGATGGGGCAGAAGCTTGGGTTATAGAAATGGAGAGATATTTCACCCTACGAAATCTATCAGATGAAACAAAAGCTGAATGGGGTTCATATCAGCTCACCAGTGAGGCTGCTACTTGGTGGGAAAATGAAAGGGCGGATAAGCAGTTTATGCATGGAAAGGTAACATGGGATAAGTTCCTACAACTATTTAGGAAGAGGTGGTTACCCCAATCTCATTTTGATAAGAAGATGACAGAATTCCAGGTACTTGTACAGGGTGGCATGACAGTGACTCAATATTGGGAGAAATTCTCTCACTTGCTTAAGTACGCACCCCAATACCAGCATGATGAGAGATTTCGAGTCCAAAAATTTATTTTGGGGCTTAGACCTCAAATTGGAAATGAAATAGATCTACACAATCCAGCCACCATGGATGAAGTTTTTGATTTAGCAATCAAATAGGAACATAAGTTGCAACAAGCTGCTAACTATAGGAAGAGCAGGGAAGCCAAGTATGGCAATAAGAAATCCCAAGGGAATCACAATCAAGGTGGTCTGAGCAAACAGGATAGTCAAGGGAATGAAAATAGACAAATCAAAAATTTGAAGAGAGATGGTAGTCCTCAAGACCACAATGAAGGAAGCAGGAACAATAACAACAAGAAGGGCAACTACAATAAGAGGAATGATAACAACAGGAGAGATTTTTCTGACAAACCCAAGGCACCTTGTGGAGGATGTTATACTTGTGGTGGCGAGCATTACGCCAGTGTGTGCCCTCAGAGAAATAACAAGAAAAATAACATAAATCAACATCATATTCATGCAGCGGTTGACAATCGCCAGGCAGATTATCAAGCAACTCCCATCCAGTTATCGGGTAAATTATTTGGATGCCCTGTTTCTGTTCTGATTGATACAGGTGCTACTGATAGTTTCATAGACCCTCATGTTTTGACTAAAATATCAATTAGACCAAGTTTTATGGCAAATTCTTGGAAAGTTCAGTGTGGAAACCGGGTAGAGAAGAGGGTAGAGCAATGCATGTATTTCAACAAACTTGAACTCCCTAACCTTCAGATGCAAGGGAACTTGTATGTTGCACCATTAGGGTATTACGATGTGATATTAGGGATAAATTGGCTCTCTGAACATAAAGCTCTTGTAGATTGTGAAGAGAAGTCAATTAAGTGTTTCGATGACCGAGGAAACCAAGTGGAGCTTTGTGGCATTAAAAAGCCATTAGAGCTTAGGAAAGTATCCGCCATGCAGTTGAAAAAGGCAAGTCGGAAGGGATGCTCTATCTTTGCAATAAAAGTCAAGGACCTTGATGGGAAAGAATTAATTAATGATCATCCCATTCTGAAAGAATTTGAGGATGTTTTTCCTACAGAATTGACTGAGCTCCCACCTAAGCGTGTGTTTGATTTTTCTATTGATCTAATTCCAGGAGTAGAACCTCTGTCTAAGGCTCCTTACAGGATGAATACAACAGAATTATTTGATCTCAAAGCCCAACTAGAGGAATTACTGAAGCAAGGTCTTATTAGGCCAAGCGTGTCACCTTGGGGAGCACCCGTCATCTTCGTGAAAAATAAGGATGGTACCTTGAGGTTGTGCATTGATTATAGAATGCTTAACAAGGTCACTATCAAGAATAAATATATGCTTCCTCGCATCGATGATTTATTTGATCAGTTGAAAGATGCCAAGGTATTCTCAAAAATTGATTTAAGATCAGGATACCACCAGTTGAGACTGAAGGAAGAAGACATTCACAAAACTGCTTTCAAAACCAGGTATGGGCACTATGAGTTTACTGTGCTACCATTTGGGCTAAGTAATGCTCCTGCAGCTTTCATGAACCTGATGAATAGTGTCTTCCGAGATTGTTTGGATAATTTTGTCCTAATTTTTCTTGTCGATATTTTGATCTATTCTAAGTCAGAGGAAGAACATGAGAAGCATTTGAGGATTGTGTTGCAGCATCTAAGGGAACATAAGCTATATGGAAAAATGTCTAAATGTACCTTCTTCCAATCCGAAGTGCATTATTTAGGTCATGTGATCTCAGCGGAAGGGGTAAGAGTGGATCCGGAGAAGATTAAGGCAATTATGGAATGGCCGGCCCTGCAAACTATCTCTGAAGTTCAAAGTTTCATGGGACTTGCAGGATACTATAGGAAGTTTGTTCAGGGGTTCTCGACAATCACAGCTCCCATCACTGCACTACAGAAGAAGGAAAAGAAGTTTGAATAGAGCGGTAAATGTGAGAAAGCTTTTTAGCTGCTTAAGGAGAAACTCACTACCGCACCCATCCTAATTGTGCCAGATCCGAATGGCCATTTTATAGTTATTACTAATGCATCAAGAGAAGGGGTAGGTGTAGTTCTTATGCAAGAAGGACAAGTGGTAGCTTATGAGTCAAGGAAGTTAAAATAGCATGAATTAAACTATGCGCCACATGACTTAGAATTGGCAGCCATAGTCCATGCTTTACAAATGTGGAGGCATTATCTCTTGGGAAAGCCTTTTGAACTTAAGACAGACCATGCAGGATTGAGATACATCTTCACTCAACCTAATCTCAATGCCCGACAAAGGCGATGGCTGGAATTCCTAAGTGAGTATGATTTTGGGATTGAATATATTAAAGGTAAGGAAAATAGAGTGGCTGATGCCCTGAGTAGAAGGAGACACCTTGCAGCCATGGTTACCATAAAATTAGATTTCAGGCAACAAGTAGTGCAATCCTCCTTTGGGGACGAACATTATGAAAAGGTGAAACAAGCCCTTGGGGTAAATCCCTCCGATCGTCGATATGAGGGCTATATGTTAGAATCAGATGGACTTTTGAGGTACCAGGGACGAATGTACATTCCTAGTTCTGCAAACTTGAGAGAGTTGGTGCTAGAAGAATTCCATAATGCACCATACTCAGGACATCCTGGTATTACAAAAATGATGGAAGGACTTAGGCCACTGTACTTCTGGCCAGGACTTAAAAGGGATATTACATCCCATGTAGCCCGATGCTTAGAGTGCCAGCAAGTCAAAGTTGAGCATGTACATCCAGCAGGACTCTTATATCCTCACAGGGTACCAGAGTATAAATGGCAGGTTATCACTATGGATTTTATACAGGGGCTACCAATGTCTAAAAACTGACATGATACCATCTTGGTTGTAGTAGATAAATTTACAAAGGTTGCCCATTTCATTTCGGGAAATCTCAAGGATGGATCAATGGTTTTAGCAAGAAAATTTGTCCAGGAAATCTTCCGGTTGCATGGAGTGCCAGAGACGATCATCTCAGATCGAGACATTCAAATGACTTCTAGGTTCTGGATTACATTAAACTCTTCCCTAGGAACCAAATTAAATTTCAGTTCCGCATATCATCCTCAGACCGATGGTCAGACAGAGAGGGTGAACCAAGTAGTAGAAGATCTCCTCCGCATGTACTGTATGGAGCAGCAATATAAGTGGGAGGAGTATTTTCCTTTGGTGGAGTTTTCTTACAACAACTCCTACCATGCTTCTTTGGGCATGGCACCTTTTGAAGCCCTTTATGGATGTAAATGTCAGACACCCATTAGTTGGGACAGAGTAGAAGACAGGGTGGTGATTGGCCCTGAGATGCTCAGAGAAATGGAAGACCAAATGAAAATCATTAAGGAAAAGTTGAAGCAGGCTGCGGATAGACAGAAAAGTCTAGCAGATAAGAATCAGAGTTTTAGACAGTTCTCTGCAGGAGATAAGGTCTTTTTAAGGGTTCGACCGCATAAGAGTTCAATCTCTTTCGGCAAGAACTCTAAGTTGGCTCCTAGATTTGTTGGCCCTTTTGATGTTTTGGAGGTGGTAAATCTAGTTGCTTACAGGCTTGCTCTGCCACCAGCCCTATCTCGGATACATAATGTGTTTCATGTTTCAGTACTTAAGCCATACCATCCAGATATTGCTCATATCCTTGATTGGTGTGCATTGCAGGTCCAGGACCCAGGGGTGATACAGGTGGAACCCGTAAGGATTCTGGAAGAGCACAACGTTAAGTTGCGTAATAGAGACATTATGCAATACAGGGTCCAGTGGGACCAGTATTTGGTGGACAATGCCACTTGGGAGAATGCAGAGGATATAGACAGACTTTTTCCTCATTTGAGACCTTAGCATATTTATATTTTCTTTTATAGAGACTTACGAAGTACTGATATCTCAATTTTTCTATGTAATTTGCTTTTAGACATCGAGACGATGTCTCTTCCCAAGGGGGGAAGGATGTCACGTCTCATACATTAACTTATTTTGACCATTGACATATTTTGATCATGACTTATTTTGACCATTGACTTATTTTGATCATGACTTATTTTGACCATTGACTTAGTTTGACCATGACTTATTTAGATAATGTTTGACCATGACCTTATGAGATTTAATATACGAAGTATGATATGTGTTAAGAGCAATGCTTTAATATAATTGTTTTCTTTCAAGAATTATGAATGCATTCATATAAATGTTGAGTTAATTATTGTTTCTACAATGGTTACTAATACTCTTTTGTTTTGCACGCCTGAGTGCATTTGAGTGGCAGGTGATCGAAGGCCAAGGAGATCGAAGGCCAAGAGTGTGATTGAGGAAAAGGAGGTTAGCTTCTCGACAGGGTAGAAGAGGAGAAACTCTCGGTTATGCACACACCACTTACATCATGTAGCTGCATTAGGTCATGTTCGTTTTTACAATGTGATTGCGTGAAAATGATTAGCATAGCGAATTTGAAATATGGTTTAATTAAATCATGAAATAATATGGCTTATTCTATTTCATTATTTCTCATTATATATTTGAGCAACAAAAGGTTAAATCTGTTTTTGTTAAAAGAAATGTATTTAGAAATAAAAACAAATTAAATAAAAGAATAAACATAATATAAATCTGTTTTGCATAAATGAATTTTTAAAAATTGCATAAAAGAGGATATAAATAATTCAGTTTTGGGATATATGGTTAATTTTCCCCAAAAGAATGAAGAATGAACAGCCTGAGAGAGCATTGGGCTCTGGAAAATTCTATCTCAAAACCAACAATTCGCTGGGCATGTGGCAATCCTTGGAAACTGCTGTCATATGGAAATCTTATGCATGATCCTCGAAAAAGAGGAGGCTTTAAGAAAGAGGAAAAGACTTTGATTGAATACATTGGAGAGCTCTGGAACAGAGGAAAAAGGACCTGTACTGTTGAACATCTGCAAATAGCACCAAATTTTGCCAGGTTCTCTTCATTGCTATGCCTTTTTTTTAACTTTATTTTAAAAACTGTAGTAAGGAATCAAATTATTCCCTATTTTAGAGTACAAACAACTGAGAAATCCTTCCAATTTCGTTTGGAAATCTGGGTAACAGCTTACTATTCTGTGTTGCAATTATAGAATACACATTCCTTCTTTTGTATTAGGGTTTTCGTTCTGTGGCAAGTCTGCATTTTTCTCAAGTGTAATTACATGTCTCCATATCTGTTTGTTTAAAAATTATGTCATCTAAATAAAAACCAAAATGGCTTGAGATAAATCCGAATGCAGTTTATACTGGGCGAATGTCTTTCTTTTTCTTGAGTTTTAAAATTGCTATGGGAATTATTTTCCCTACCCTCCCCATGGGAAGGTCATGGACTGTGGAGGCTCGCGCCCTCCATAGGCCGTGGCCTGTGGAGGGCACGAGCCCTCACAGCCCGCCCCCTCCCCATGGGAGGGGCAAGGGCTTTCCTGAGCCCTTTTGGTCGCTCAATGCCAGTAAGGAAACCATGTAAAATACCCTGTTATGTGTGCACGGCCAGTAAATTCGTTGCACAGATTTGAAAACCAGAATTTCTTACTTCGAATTTTACATAGCTGAACATGAATTTCTACACACACACACACACACACACATACACAAACACATATATATATATATGTATGCATATACAAAATGACTGCACATACATACATACATACATACATATATATATATATATACCTATATATATATATAAATAGATACCCATGCATTGTGTGCCAATATATAAATTGAAATAGGAAACTCTTTCCCAGAAAAGTAGTATGAACTCTGTTGAATATATATACAAATATCTCTGAATTGATAAACCTGAAGCAAGGACAGAAATATCTTGAAAAGCCATATAACAGAAAGTAGTATGAATTCTGTTCTTTGAATTGTTAAATCTGAAGCAAGGACATAATTGTCTTGAAAAGCCATGTATCAGAAAGTAGAATGAATTCTGTTGAATATATACAAATATCTCTGAATTGATAAACCTGAAGCAAGGACAGAAGTATTTTTATGACATCATGTAAACTAGAAAGTACCTTGAATATGTTAAAAGGAATACAACATGAAATGTGAATGAAAGATTATCTTTCAAACCTCAGAACTTCCGAATAAATTGCATTGTATCAGTATGTTATTTTACTCTGTAGCCTGTATTAAAATAGTCAGTCAGCTTGAGCTTGTAAGAATAGAAATGCTTATTGAAAACTGAAAAACACTGTTCTTACTATCAATTAGTACACTGAAAATTATCAAGGTATATATATATATGTTCTTTATCCAAATCAAAAGGGGACACTTACCAAAGGATAAATGACATCTTACAACTGAAATTATAAAGAATGTTTTGAAAATTCACTTCTTTTAGAATTGATTGAATGATAGAAGCCTGTATGAAAATGTATAAAGTTTATGTTAAGTATTATTTTTACTTCACTATGGTAACTTCCGAGACAGGGTGCCGAAGGTGGGCAAACAGAGATGGTAGTATTACCTTTTATAATTCTACCATTTATTATTTTGCTTGGCCAAGCACTGTACCATTGAAATAGATGGATTGTTTATTTTAAAAGCCTAGAAATTTATTTGAGTCTCTACCACCTCCTTTTACAAGAAATGTGTTTATTTCATGTTAGAAATGCATATAGGCATCAGGCACGCACCGAGAGTGCCCTCCTGTTTTACCGTTTTGGGTTGCTAGGCTCCTTTATGCAGGGCTGGGGATTCCTTCGAGTTAGGAAGGGACTCAGGGAAGTCATGGACTTCGTGGTTGGGCGGAAAAGGCACCTAAATCACATTCTTGGCCCCAGCTCGCAAGAAGACCAAGGTGTCACGGTGGTTGGTGGATCCAAGATTATTTGCTATTGATGTACTTATGTATCATTCAGACTTGGCTTGTGAAGCCCATTGTATATGTATATACATTTTGACATTCTTGTTGAAACTTGAAATGGAAGTATATTTTGAAAGTATTTAATGTATCATTGATTTTAAGAGGTTAAAGTTTTATAACTTAGCATAGAAAAGATGTTCTATTAGAAGGATTGATTCCTCCAAGTGAAGATGAATATATGTATATGAGAAAATCATTGAAATACTTATGTTTTGATTCATTACATTGATGATATTATTTTATGAAATGCAATTCAAATTCTCTTTATTTCATTTGGAAGAGTTATGAGAAATGTTGACTTTTCGGAAACTTATTTATAATGGTTTGAATAAATTTAGAACACTTTTAATTTCCCTTTAATGCTGTGTTAAATGGTTTGAAAATTACTCTAAATTTTCTGAGTGCTACAGATTCAAAGGGAAAATCAGTAGCACCCTTGGATCGCGAGGCTCTTAATGATTTGCACAGGAAGAAGCTTTGCTTCTATTGCAAAGGTCCCTACGATGCTAACCATGATTTCCCTTTGTGGCCTAAGGGTAAGGACAATCAAGTAATGTGGGCTTATTATGAGGATTCATAATCTAAGAGTTCTGAACAACAAGAGAATTTTAAGGAGTCAGAACCAAAGGCTTTATAGCCTAAGGCAGAGGTAGAGTTAGAGCTCCAAATTCAGGAGGCATGATTGTTTAGCATTCAGCAGGAGGGTTCTTTTAGACTTCATGGAGTTTTGGCGGGTCAAAGGGTCATCATCCTTCTAGACACATAAGCCACCCACAATTTTATTGATGCTAAATTTGTGGATAAACGGGGACTCATAACTAAGGAGTTCGAAGGGATTAGGGTTAAGGTGGCTAATGGTTACACTCTCAGGTGTGATCGTATGATTAAGGATCTCCCCTTACGCTTGAATAACTATGAATTCAAGGATGATTATTACCTGGTGAACATGGGAGATATTGATTTAGTTTTGGGCATGAAGTGGCTTCATTCCCTTGAGGAAGTCACTCTTCATCTCAAAGACATGGAGATTCAGTTTGATGTGGATGGGAAGACACATATCCTGAAGGCTATTTGGGACAGTAATGTCAGGACTATTTCCTTCTGATGGATGGAAAGACTCGTGTGTCATGACATGGTTGAGTGGGCTATGGAGTGCACTTTGACACCTATACAAGAGGGACAACATAAGACCGAGTATCATCCTAACATTTAGCAGTTGAGAGTTAAGCATGAGAAGGTTTTCAATGATATTCCACCAGGGAAACCTCCAGAAAGGGGTATTGAGCACATCATAGAGCTTCAGGAGGGCACTAAGCCCATCATGATTACTCCTTATAGGCATCCTAAGTAGCTTAAGGATGAGATAAAGAAGACTATCAAGGAGCTACTTGCTATGGGTCACATTCGACCAAGTAAATCACCATTCGCTTCTTTAGTTGTCCTAGTGAAGAATAAAGATGGTACCCTTTGCATGTGCATTGATTACAAAGTCATGAATAAGAGGACCATCAAAAATAGGTACCCCATATCTCGTATAGATGAGCTTATTAACGAGCTCCATGGTGCCTGTTATTTCACGAAGATAGACCTGAGATTAGGATATCACCAGATCAGAGTCCGTGAGCAGGATGTTGAGAAGACTACATTCCATTGTCATTGTGGACACTTCGAGTTTGTGGTGATGCCATTTGGGCTAACCAACGCACCAGTGACATTTTAGTCCACCATGAACAGGGTCTTCCACTCAATACTGAGGAGATATGTACTTGTCTTCTTGGATGATATTATGATTTACAACAGGACTTGGCAGGAGCATTTGGCTCATCTGGATATAGTGCTTAGCATTTTGGAGAGGGAGTCCTTGTGCGCCAAGGATTACAAGTGTGATTTAGGGATGACTGAGTTGCTATACTTAGGCCATATCATCAATGCAGAGGGAGTGCGGATGGATCCTAAGAAGATATGTGCTATCATAGATTGGCCTACTCTGGCGAACCTTACACAGCTACGAGGATTTCTTGGCTTATGTGGTTTTTATAGCAGATTTGTGAATAGTTATTCATGCTATGCAATACCTATGACAAATTTGTTGAAAAAAGGTGCATTTTGTTGGACTCCTAAGGCATAGGAGTGCTTTGTGAGGTTCAAGGAGCTTATAAAGCATTTTGAGCTTCAGTGTGATGCTTCTGGTGAGGGCATTGGAGCGGTGCTTATGCAAGACAAGCACCCGATCATTCATGAGATCAAGAAACTCAGAGGACCAGAGAGACTCTATAGTATTTATGATAAGGAGATGCTGGCGGTAATGCATGCCTTGGCCAAATTCAGACAACACCTCATGGGCAGTAAGTTTTGCATTAAAACTGATCACAATAGCTTGAGGCATTTCCTGGGTCAGTGAGATTTAAATGACCATCAGCAAAAGTGGGTAGGTTACATGCATATGACTTTGATATGACCTACATCAAGGGCATCCAAAATGTAGTGGATGACGCTCTATCACACAGGCCTTATTTGAGCTCTATGGTTCACATTGCAGAGGATTGGAGGCATTTGATTGTGGCAGAGTATGCCAAGGATACTTGGGCATCCAATATTGTTGAGGGATCGATGGTAGACACCAAGTACATGCTTGTGAATGACTTGATCATTTATAAGAATAGGATTTTCTTGATCCCAGGATCTGAGATGAAGAACACTATTATGCGAGCCTTTCATGATGTACCCATAGCAAGACATCTCGGGTATTTTAAAACATACAGACAAATTCAGGAAAGGTTTACATGGAAGGGGCTTAAGGCAGATGTTCTTTAGTATGTGTATGAGTGCCCTGTTTGTTAGTAGAACAAGCAGGAGAATACGTATCTGGCAAGATTGTTGCAGCCACTTTCGATTCCTGATAGGAAGTGGGAACGCCTATCGATGGATTTTATTATGGGCTTGCCCAAAGCCCAGGGACAGGATTGTATATATGTAGTTGTGGATCGGCTGATGAAGTATGCCCACTTCTTTCTGATCACCACCACTTACACAGCTACACAGGTAGCAGAGGTCTTCTTTTGTGAGGTTTTTAGATTACATAGGTTGCCTTGGAGCATAGTTAGCGACATGGATAGTCGGTTCCTAAGTCACTTTTGGCAGGAGGTGTTCAGACTTTGTGGGACCGAGCTTACACTAAGCACTAGTTACCACCCGCAAACTGATGGTTAGATAGAGATAGTGAACAAATGGGTGGAAGGTTACCTCAGGAATTACATTGCAGGGCAACAAAAGGTGTGGGTTAGCTGGATATATCTATGTGAGTATTGTTACAATACTACTTTTCACATGACCATTCAGATGTCCCCCTTCATGGTGTTGTATGGTTATGAGGCACCTAGTTTTTTGGATTTGCTACTGAGTGACAATAGAGTGCCAAGTGCTGGATATTTATTACAGGAGAGTCAAGACACTATGAGGGCTCTCAAGGAAAATATTGCTAAGGCACAGAATCAGCAGAAGTAGTATGCATATCAGAAGAGGATAGAGAGATCTTTTGAGGTGGAAGACATGGTATATCTCATGTTGTAGCACTACCGTCAGTCTACTCTTAGGAAGAGTGGTTCAGAGAAGCTTAAGCCACTGTATTATGGTTCTTTCAAGATTCTGAGGCATGTTGGAGAGGTGGCTTATGAGCTAGAGTTTCCAGTGGATAGCAAGGTCCACAATGTTTTTCATGTGTCACGTCTCAAGAAGGCATTGGGACACCCTGTGGTACCTTCAGTAGTTTTACCTCCCTTAGATGATGAGGGAAAGTTGATCTTAGTACATGAGTCGATCTTGGAGTACAAAGAGAGACAATTGTGCAAGAGGACTATCAGGGAATATTTGGTAAAATGGAGGGATTTACCAGTGGAGGATGCTACTTGGGAGAGCGAGGATATTTTGCTGTATCCAGAGTTAAGATTGCTTGAGGACAAGAAATTTTAGGAGGGGAAGACTGTAATGTCCCCTTCCAGTTGACATCTCTCAGAGCTTAAGATTAGCCTATTATGTGACCCTTGTAGGCTGATTGGATGGATAGAGGGTCTTGTGGAGCTTGTCTTGGCTTCATTTGTCAGATTATATTAGTTTCGCTTTCGTTCAGGGTCGTTCGGACATCATTTGCTTGACTTGCTATTTTTAGTAAGTTAAGTCACTCAGTGGAGTACCCCTACTATTTTTAGCAGTATGGTCTAG
This sequence comes from Sequoia sempervirens, assembly GCA_007258455.2. NCBI lineage: Eukaryota > Viridiplantae > Streptophyta > Pinopsida > Cupressales > Cupressaceae > Sequoia > Sequoia sempervirens. Next base: position 22,969 of record VDFB02336472.1, read on the forward strand.
TCGTGTGCAAATTCAATCACTTATTCTCTAGCTTTAGACGATTCGTTAATCAAATGTATTTTGAGGAAGATATTAATATTTAATTGTCAAATTAAATATTAATTATTTGAAGCTTATATTATAAAGTTATAATATTATTTAAAATTATAACTTAAGTTATTTTTAAAGGGGCCGACCATCATTGAGAAGTGGACCATTTTGAGTTAATCTTTTTATTAAAAAGAGGCATCCAACTTTGGAATAATTAAAAGCGAAATTTCAATTTTATTTAAATGATTGTTTTTTTGGAGAGAAGTCGACTTCTTGAAGGATATAAGGTTTTCATTAGAAAAGGAGCTGATTATATTATGAAATTGATTTTTGATCAAGTATTCTTCCAGAGAACAGAGCCAAGGGTTTTAGTTGTCTTTTGGCATTGGAGAATGAGCCATCTTTAGTGCTGATTTATTGCTTTTGGAGAGGTAGCTTCATTCAGAGGTTATCACAGTACTTATACAGAGATTGCATCTTCAGGGTTTTTGGTTTGGTATTCATCCAGAAGGGGTTCTTCATCTCAAGGTGCCCATTTTCCAAGATCCATACACACCTATTAAGAGCCGTACAGTTTAATTATTGCTATTGTTGAGTCGTACTTGCTGCTGTTAAGTCATACCTTTCAAGTACCAGGCCATACCTCTTGCATTGGGAAAAATTCCTTCTCTTTTGGTAGTCTGCCTTCACCAATAGGGGCACATACTTCATTGCCTTCATTTGCTATCATCTAGTGCAGGGGAAAGTGGATCTTTATGATGGATGTGCCATTTCAGTAGCTTCACAAGCTGCTGCAAATACTAGGTTTTCCATCAATAATATTGTTGCTTTTTTCAGTTGCATGTTATTAGATCTTGTTTGTAATCAACATAGAAGATCAATAAACCTATTTGCATCAATAGATCAATCAGTTTCCATCATTTTTAAACTTGTGGTATTTTACTTAAATTTTATTAGCAATTTCTTTCAAAATTGTACTTCATTGGTTTATGCAAAAAAACATAAAAAAATAAAAATAAAAAAAATTCAAAAACATGCAAAAACAAACAGTTACAAAAAACAGTGAGAACAGGGATTTCTACACATAACTAATTTATTTAACATAATCATTTAAATCCCAAAGGAAGTTTTATTCTTTTTCTAAATTCATAATATATTTATACATGCCAATACATATATATACAAATATGTATATATTTAAAACAAAATACGACTTCCAAAATAACAATATATAAAATGACTTTTACATGGAAACATATTCTGTCTAAAATTACATGCATATAGTTATTCTATTTATCATAAAATTTGAATAAAACTACACATAGAATGCTTACATCATTGTAAAATATAAATTGACTAAAAATCTACACTCAAATATATGTATTTATAAAATTGTATTTTTGTATATATATATATATGCATGCAAACAATTATATATGGATTAAACATTATATACCCATATCTTAACTAAGTAATCTAATTATAATAAAATAGGAAAGATAACTCAAGACTTTCCTACTTTATGCATTAATAACTATTCTTTGCATACTCGGGCATGTTAGTTCACTATAATCAGACCACAAATTGATCAATTCTATAGAACATATCATGGATTTAATGAGAAAAAACAAAACTTCAAACATGGCATCTTTAATCTCCTATTATTTATTTTCCATATCAAACTCAAATAGCATAAGGTGAGGGATAGATACATTGTGCAGAGGTGACCACAATAACAATGATTCAATGTTGTTATTAAGAACTAGGTTTATGTAATTTAATTTTCAACTGCATGCATATTCCTAGATTCTAATGCTCAAAAGAATACTATAGAATGGTCGAATGCGAGATTTGAAACAAGGAACGAACATCCATCAAAACATAAAGGATAAAGGATTTTTTTACATGCATGAGTAAAAGGGTGCATAGAAATGGCGAGTATCACACGTTAAGTATGCACCGACAACAATCTAAACTACAAATCGATTCCCACATTGATTATTTGCAGGGACATAAAGGGAGAGAGGAAGATGGCGCACTACACGGGAATGGCATTATGTTTGCAAACACAGGTTCGTTGCCTCTAAACTCATCTCCATGGTTGCTGCAAGAGAGATTGTTTTAAGAGATGGGGACCATTACCATCATTTTAAATAGGTACGATGTTCTTGAGAAGATATTGATAACGCTAAATGACAAAATCTAAAAAATAAGCGTATGCTACAATAATTTTGAATCAAGGCAATAGACAAACTGCACTGGAAGATATGGTTGCAGAAATGAGAAGCATGGACAAGGCATGCAAATAGTTTGATAGAATACCACAAATTGATGTCATCTCATGGATTTTAGTGATCTATCCTTAACACAAAAGAAGTTGTTGAAAAAGGTTAAGACTGAAATGAAAGGCACGTATAGTTTGAATATACACTTAGGCACAAGTTAGATTTGATGCAAAAACAAGGGCTTAATAACTTTCATTTAAAAGCAATTATAAGCCTAGTGATAGCTGATCTAACCCGCTGCATGAGGAGATGACAATATGTACGAAACTAATACAATCCTAAACTACGATGCACTTACCCCTATATAACAATTCTTCTTATAGCATGACTTAAAAAAGGAACTAGATATCCAATAAAGTGCATAAAGTGTTGAACTCAGAGAGTTTTAGTAACTTTTATCATATATATGCACAAGCATATTATAGAAATTGGCTACAGACATGCAAACCTGGATTTCCATGCACTACTACATCAAGGGAGTATTTAAGACAGTTTTTAAGACAATATTTGAGTATATTGTCTTAAATTGAGACAGAAAAAAAGTTGTTTATTGTCTCAAGTATTGTCTTTAAGGGGGTGTCTCTATAAAGACAATATAAAATTGTCTCTATAAAGACAATATGACATAGAAGTAGTTTTGTCTCTTTAAAGACAATATGAAATTGTCTCTATAAAGACAATATGACATAGAAGTATTTTTGTCTCTTTAGAGACAATTTCACGTTTGTCTCTTTAGAGACAATTTCACTTTTGTCTCTTGAAAGACAATAGTTGGGATTAAAGACATTGTCTCTACAGAGACAATATGTAAAAATTGTTTCTTTAGAGACAATATGTAAAAATGTATTAAAAAAATAAACAATTCAATGTTTTCAAATTCTCGTCGTCCTCCTATTTGTTGGAGTTTTTATTTTTTATTTTTCAAATGTGATGGAAAATTATAATAGAAATTATCAATGATTTTGAAGTTGGAACAATGAACAGTTGTCGAATACACAAAGCATAATGTTCATAAAAAACAAAGAAAATAATGCATCCTAATCCAAATTCATAAAGTAAATGCCAATAAGTATTTTTTTATTTATAGTTTATAAACTTGTTCATACAATCATGAGCAACACATATGTCATAACATGACATACACAAACGATTCATTTCTAGGAAAGAGAAAATGTTAATATTTTCCTAAAAGCCATTGGAATATACCCAACTACTAGCATAACTCTTTTGAGCATGGCAAGGTAGCTTGACAAAAAGTTGACTCAATTGTCTGGACTGGACAATTTTGCTTCAGAACGAGAACTTTCTTCTTGCATGCTTATGTATGGTCCTCTCAAAAGCTGATAACTTTCATTGTAACAATCCACTAAATCATGTACTTTGTTATTGATGAACGACAAGATTTCCAAATCGTCTTTGAGCATAACACAGCCTTTCAAGATTTTGATATGATTTTGGAGAGAGTTGAATTCTTCCTTTAAGATAATCAATACGGTGAAAGCAAAATTTTCCTGCAAGCAAACAATATTAGATTTAACAAGTAAATCCATTTGCATTATTCATTTAAAGAACCACAAATCCACAAGTCTCTACACATTAACTGAAAATAATAAATCTGCAAATCAAACCCCAAAAAAAATCCAATTATCAGCAACCACTACACTAGTCATTTGATAGCCCAAAAGTGAAAATATGTGATCCCAAAAAACTTTCACAAATATTTTCTTTCATATAACTTACTGCTCAAGCTGGGCTGCAAACTGTACAATTTTAAGTTGGCACTGGTTAGCCATACTAGTAACTTCTTCACCTTGATAGAGCCCTGCAACTCGCTCAAACTATTCCAAAGCCAGCTCCAAATTTTCTTCAACTTCATATATTTCACCGAATTCCTATAGAAA
>VDFB02336474.1:0-62866 GCA_007258455.2 Sequoia sempervirens
TGTTAAATATTTAGAAATAACATTAGAATTAAAATAAAAATGAATGAAAGAAATAAGTAAAAGAGAATTTAAAAAATAAAAGATCTCAAAAAAAAAAGAAAAAAAAAAAGGGTATGTCATTTCCACCCAAAGATAAGCTAAGTGTAGAATTTATGGATTTGTTCTTCCCTCCTACGACTAGGAGACAACCCTTATTTCTGATGAATGGTGAGAGGGAAGGGAGGGATGATTGTGCTATTACTAAGGTATGGTGTCCCGCCCATTTTCTAAAGAAACATCTACATTAAAAGATGAAACTAGTTCATTGAGAAAATTGAACCCCCGTTACCTCATTAAAATGGCATTTTAGGCATAAATTTGGGGAAGAAGGCAGAAAAATGTGTTTTTTTAGGTCAGCCAGAGATGGGGACAAGTTAGTAAGTGTGAATAGGATGTGGATACAACCATTTGGGAGCATTTTTCAAGTAAAATTCCAAACTAAATGGATAGGTGTTGAATGTAGGTATTGGTTAGGTTATTAGTTGTTAAAATTTGTGAATATCAACTCAAACACCATGGTTAAATATCATTTTTTATCATTAGCATTTAACAATTTTAGGGTTTTTTCATATTCTTTTATGGTTGAAGTTTTTTTCTACCATTGTTGCATAATCATGGAATAATAGGAAAAGAAATCATACCAACACTAATTTTTTGTATCAATGTTATACCATATTCATCTCTAGTTATGATTTTGGCCAATGGGACATGGATTCAATCATACACATGCACTAGTAGTAGAATAGATATAATAATGTAATGTAGAAAAAAGTATCCCTTTTTTGCACTTAATTTGGGAATAATTGACATTAAACTAAGCCTAATTTTGCGTTAATTTAGTGTTGTAAAGTGTATTTATTTACATCTTCACACTAAGTTTTGGGCCATCTTGCATTTATGACCTTCAAATCATCATTAATAGACCCCTAAGAGCCTTTATTATGCATCCTGAGTCTTATTTCAACCGAAATCTCAACAAATTCAATAAATGCACTGAATATTCTAACCCCCTGACATTTCCTTAGCCCGAAAAGCTAGGGTGGGACCCATACGCCATCTTGGGTGTATGAGTCCCATTTGGCCCATTTTTAGGGTTTTCAACAAGAAATCAAGGTTTTTAATTCAAATTTTGTGAATGTCAACATTTTGGATCTAATAAATTAGATGGAGTGCCTATATAATTAACGTTTTAAGTCATTATTTCACCTAGGCAACCTAAGAATCTTCAAGAAAGAGAGTTTCAACTAGATCTAAAGCTTTCAAGAGATATTTTCAAGCACTCAAGAGCATTCAAGAGTATTCAAGAGCCTTCAAGAGTATTCAAGAGTTGATTATCAAGTATTTTGGAGCATCAATTCGAGATTCAAGCATCATGTCAAGGTCTTCATCCATCATGTGTGTTTGTGAGCTAAAATTTTGATATAGCATTTGTGATCCAAGTTCAAGCATTCAAAGCCATATCAAGTTTTATGATCAAGATCTACAACCATTAAAGCCAATTCATACAAGTTACAAATCTAAACTCCAAGGATTCAACAAGGTTTGGTGAGTTATTACATACATTTGTTCATCCATCATTCCTTCATGTCATTTCAATGCATTTAAAAGTTTAATTACTCAAACGGGGTCTAACTGAGGCAAACCCCCATCCCCTAACAAAAATAACATTTTTCTCTCTCTTGTGATGTGTGTTTTTCATATTTATGTGAACGAGACTAAATCGCCACCTTGGGCCTATGTCTGTGTACAACCATCTTAAAAAAAATTTAGAGGATCATGATCTGTCACCTAAAGATTACAGTTTATGCCCAGAAACCCTAAAATGGGACTAAATCACCAGTCTGGCATATGAGTCCCATTACACATCAAAAGCAACAAATTTTAATATTTTTAGGCCTTGCTTAGTCATTTTTTATTCTCCAAGTACTTTTTTGTATCTTTCTATTTAGTTATCTGATTTCACATTCTAATTTTCTAGGGTTTAGTGTATTCATGTTTGCATTTCTCCTTAGAGACTTCATTTAATGGTGAACCCCCCTCTTTTAATCACACCTAAGGAAACCTCCTTGTCCTAGAAGTGGACCTTCCCTCAATTGAATCATTTGGTTGAAGTATTTAGGGTTTCCTTTAATGAACTAAGAGTGGAATGGGTTCCTGAATTGTTCCATCTCCCAAAAGGTGGAACCCTATTTCCTTCAGTTCATTTTGGTGAACCCAACATTTTGAACATTGTAGCTTTCCGATTTTAGGAGTCCTTTGCATCCTAGATTTAGATCTCGCATTCATTTTCATTCATTTGCATTGATTTACATCTCATTTAGGATTTTTAGTTTGCATTCAAATTTGCATCTCATCTAGGGTTTTAGGATTGCATTTTTTTGCATTCTCTAAATCTGAAAAATGTACAAAAAAAAATTAGTCATATTGCATATCATATACATCATATTAACCTACATTTCAATATTGAAATAAAAAAATGCATATCAAACTAGCTCTTTTAGGTCATCATTTTGTCACATTTTCAACTTGCATTCACATTGCATTAAAACTAAAACTTACTATAGCAGACCTAAATCTAAAAATCATTAGAAAACACTTGAAAATCTATGAAAATTAGCTTCAAAACCCTAATTGGGACTCATTCACTCATCTGGGAAATTTAGTCCTTGTACATGCATTTTTAGTATATTTTTGGAAATTTTGTGATGATTGTTTTTAACTATTTAAACCTTCTAAAAACCCTAACTAGGATAGCATTCATAACTTCATTTATGTGCTTTTATTGCTATCATCAAATATCTATTTCAGTTTGTTGAGTTTTTGTTTCATTTATTTCATTAGATCTAGCTTAATTTGGTTAATTTCTTGTGTTGTTGAATTTCAAATTTTCATTTACAACATCTCATTTTTAGATTTTTGCATAGTGTAATCAAAAATTTACCGTGTTTAGAATCTAGAAATTGCATTTCATTCTAAGTCATTGCATTGCATTTTGGGCTTATGCACTAAGTTTGTATAGATTAAATTTCACAAATAATAGTATCTAAATTATTTTCCAAGTTTGTAAAGAAAACGTTCATCAATAAGAATGTTAGATATTATGGCACAAGAGAATGAGACCTTAGAGAAAAAGGATGAAATCATGGACAATAACAACAATCAAATTTGTGAAGAATATATTCGGGTGTTAGATGATCCAATCAATGAGTCATGAGAATCCTATAATTTCTTTCTCTTCCCTTAGGTTAAAAAATAATGACCAAGAGAATGCCATCATTGATAAGAAATAAAATTCAACCATTGATACCTCCCTTACTTGTGATGAAGTCATTTTAGAAGAACCAACCTTTGAATGGCATGAACATCTAGATTGTAGTTCATCTAGTTTGTAGTTCTCCTAAAAACTCTCCTACTAGGGAGGGTATCATGGTGGAAGAAAATGAGAAAATTGACACATGTCTTTCAAACAATAGTGATGAGGCTTCAATAGTTGAAGATGATGAAGTGACATTAGACTATCCTTCACTAAGAGATCATGGAAATAGGGACAATCCCTTTGAAGTATTCTCCTGAGCCTGAACTTATCATTTACACACTCTCAAACCAACCACAAACTCAAAACAAGCTCCTCCTCATCCTCGAACCACCTAAGAATAAAATTTCCCAACATCCAAGTTACAATACCATTGCTCATACATATAACACTACAAATAATATACAACCAAGACAAACAACTCCAACATCCCTCCCTTTACCTCAACCTATCTTACCTAGTGCCCCTTGTTTGCCTTTACATAATGGAAATGAGTATGATCTTGTTGAACAAATTAAGAACACTCCTGCTAAGATATCATTATGGGAACTCATTCAAGCCTCCCCTTATTATCATAACATGATTCAAATTTCGTTACAACAATTTCCTATCCCCCTAATGTGCAATCAAATGAAGTAGCAGCCCAAATTCAAGCCATAACTTTGATCAACTTAGACATTACTTTCCATCAAGATGAGTTACCTCCGTTAGAAGTACAAAAACAAAATGAAGCTTTCATGATAATAGCTCATTATAATATAATAGGGAAAAAGAAAACCCTTGTTGACAATGGCTCAACCCTTAATGTGTGTAGTGTAACCCTTTTGGATAAGCTTGGCATAGATAAATCAAGAATTGAACTTGATTCCTTATCAATTTCAGGATTTGACAATGTAGGAAAAAAACCACTTGGGTTAATCACATTACCTATTAAATTTTAAAAAGTTACATTAAAAACCCCAATCAATGTTATGCCTCATGATCTTTCATACAACCTCCTTTTAAGCAGACCATGGATTCATGAGATACATGTGGTGCCTTCAACTCTTCATCGTATGATGAAGTATGTTTACAACAACAAAGTGCATATAATCAAAGCCGGCCCTAAACCAAATAGTTGTTTGAACATTGAGAAAGGAAAGGAAAATCCTTCAAATACATTGATACTAGAACCACACAAGTGGAAATCGTGCTTGAGAGAAAGACAAAGAAAATCATATTGAAGAAGTTATGAAGTTACAAGAAGATGATTGGGATTCCTTAGATTTCACATCTATATTCATGGGATAATGCAACATCATAACAAAATATTTTGAAAAGGAAAAAGAAAAAGTGGTAATTTCAACACAAAATTTGAAAGCAGCCACCTCAAACACTTTAGTAGAAGAAGCAAATTATATGAAAAACTTTGATGGAGTTGGTTATGAACAGCAACCAAATCCAAAATAAATGAAGAATCTTTATGAAAGAGTTTATGAACTTATGAAACAACTTGGGTATAGTTTAAAAGGATTTGGTGCTAGAGAACAAGCTATATGTGTCCCTATAGAGCCTAATACGCAAGAAACAATTAACAGTCTTGGTTATTGTCCTTCAAAAGATAAAAAACAACTGATCAATCAATATCAATACTCTTACTAAAGACTCTTCTCATCCAACTTTAATATTAGTGCATCCTGAACTAATAGACACTAGTGGTCTCAGTTATTGTCCTTTGAAAGAAATGAAAGAAACAAAGAAGTCTTCGCTTAACATTAATTTCATCACACAAAGAAGTCTCCTCACATGTCTTAGTAATGATTGAGTTTGTTAGATTTGACATGCTCCTTTCAAGGAGAGTACAAAATCTTGCAATCTAAAGAGTCTTGTGTAAGTTTGACACCTTGTACTAAGAAAAAGATATCTTTGTCACAAAATAAAGGAACATCTACTTTTTATCAAGAAAGTATCTTGTTGAGACTCCTCCTGGAAGATTGTTTGATATCTCTCCCTCCAAGAACATGAATGAAATTTTACCACAAGAGTTCATTTTGTGCATTTTATAGGAGTTCATGGTCATTCTACTAATGAATGTAAAGCTTTGGGTAATAAAATTCAACATCTTAAGGATTGTGGTGCTCTTCCTTGTTTTGAAGCACCTAGTTCCTCTATTTGATACTGAATTTCATGTTTCTGATCGATCATATAGGCTCATCCTTGTCTTGCACTAAGTGGGGGCAACGGGGTTAGGTAGCCTTGTCCTTGTATGGCACTTGTCATTGTCTCTTTTGGCTATTTGACCACCTTCCATGTATATATAAGAGAAAGCTTGGGATGTGGATGTTCATTTTGGTCAACCCGACATTTTGAACATTGTAGCTTTCTAACTTTAGGATTCCTTTGCATCCTAGATTTAGATCTTGAATTCATTTCCATTGAATTAGATCTCATTTAGGTTGTTTAGTTTGCATAAAAATTTGCATCTCATCTAGTGTTTTAGGATTGCATTTTTTTGCATTCTTTAAATCTAAAAAATACAAAAAAAAAATTAGTCATATTGCATATCATATACATCATATTAACCTACATTTCAATTTTTAAATAAAAAATTGCATATCAAACTAGGTCTTTTAGGTCATCATTTTGTCACATTTTCAACTTGCATTCACATTGCATTGAAACTGAAACATACTATAGCATACCTAAATCTAAAAATCATTAGAAAACACTTGAAAATATGTGAAAATCAACTTCAAAATCCTAATTGGGACTCATTCACCCATCTGGGCAATTTAGTCCCTGTACATGTGTTTTTCGTAGATTTTTGGAAATTTTGTGATGATTGTTTTTCACTATTTAAACCTTCCAAAAACCCTAACTAGGATAGCATTAAAAACTTCATTTATGTGCTTCTATTTGCTATCATCAGATATCCATTTCAGTTTGTTGAGTTTTTGTTTCAATCATTTCATTAGATCTAGCTTAATTTGGTTAATTTCATGCATTGCTTAATTTCAAATTTTAATTTACAACATTTCATTTTTAGATTTTTGCATAGTGTAATCAAAAAATTACCTTTTTTAGAATCTATAAATTTCATTTCATTATAAGTCATTGTATTGCATTTTGGGTTTACGCACTAAGTTTCTATAGATTACTTTTCACAAATGTTAGTATCTTTCTTTTCCAAGTTTGTAAAGAAAAAGTTCATCAATAATCATGTTAGATATTATCACACAAGAGAATGAGACCTTATAGAAAAAGGATGGAATCATGGACAATCATAACATTCAAATTTGTGAAGAAGATATCCTCGTGTTAGATGATCCAATCGATGAGATCCATGAGAATCCTATTTTTGTCTCTTCCCTTAGGGAAAACATTAATGAACAAGAGAATGTCATCATTGATAAGCAATAAAATTCAACCATTGATACCTCCCTTACTTGTGATGAATTCATTATAGAAGAACCAACCTTTGAATATCCTGAACATCTAGTTTGTAGTTCTCCTAAAAACTCTCCTACTAGGGAGGGTATCATGGTAGAAGAAAATTAGAACATTGACACATGTATTTCAAACAATAGTGATGAGGTTTCCTTGGTTGAAGATGATGAAGTGACATTAGACTCTCCTTCACTAAGAGATCATGAAAATAGGGACAATCCTTTGGAGTTATGCACGTTAGATATCCCTTGAAGTACTCTCCTAAGCTTGAACTTATCCTTCACCCACCCTCAAACCAACCACAAACTCAAAACAAACCCGTCCTCATCCTTGAACCACCTAAGAATAAAATTTCCCAACATCCAAGTTACAATACCATTGCTCATACATATAACACTAGAAACAATCTACAACCAAGACAAACAACTCCAACATCCCTCCCTTTACCTCAACCTATTTTACTTAGTGCCCCTTGTTTTCCTTTACATAATGGAAAGGAGTATGATCTTGTTGAACAACTTAAGAACACTCCTACTAATATATCATTATGGGACCTCATTCAAGCTTCCCCTCATTATCATAACATGATTCAAAGTTCGTTACAACAATTTCCTACCCCCCTAATGTGAAATCAAATGAAGTAGCAGCCCATATTCAAGCCCTAACTTTGATCAACTTAGAAATTTCTTTCCATCAAGATGAGTAACCTCCGTTAGAATTGCAAAAACAAAATGAAGCTTTCATGATAATAGCTCAATATAATAGAATAGGGATAAAGTGAATCCTTGGACACAATGGGTCAACCCTTAATGTGTGTAGTGTAACCCTTTTGGATAAGCTTGGCATAGATTGTTAAAAGGTTCAGGACAATTGAGAAGGGGGGTAAATCAGGTGTCACCAAATTTAAACTCAAAACTTCAACACTTATGAATTTCACAATCACACTATTCTATTATTAAGTATGAACATGAAATATAGATAACAGAAAGTAAAATCAACACAAATAACACTATATTTTACGTGGAAAACCAAATGAGGGAAAAATAACAGTGAGGATTAACTCACAATATAAAGAGATAGCGAAACCAAATATAAAGGCTCACTACCAAGGGGTCACTACCCACAAGAGGACTCACTGTCTAGATACAAAGGCTCACTGCCTATAGAAAGGACTCACTCTCCAATAGGGAGGCTCACTGCCTACTAATACAAAATAAAACAAAATATCCACCACAACAATTTACACACATCTGCAACCTTGATCAGAAGATTGTAGAAACCTTTAGCTCACTGCCTTTAGGAATCTAACACAATGAAGTATTGCTGCCTCAACTCACTTTTGCACACTTTTTCTCTTTTATTTGTGGCTTACTTCATTACTTTGCATCATCTAATTCTTCACAATTTTACTTGCATTTAAATCATCTTCAACCTTAGAAACTTTTTCCAAGGTTGGCCACATAAGCTTCATTTCATAAATTCAAATTAGGTCAACAACTCAACATTCTCGTAGTGGAGAGGAATGAGAGTGGACCAATTAAATACTTAACCAGGACCAAGAATAATGTCTTGGATCTTTCCACATGCTTCCTTAATTAAATTTTATTCTTCAAATGAAGTGTAAACACCAGGTTGGCCAAACCTAATGAAAACACAAATGAACATTGATGTACACATTTTCCAACAAGAAGATAACACATAGATGATGCTTGACATGGTTCATTATGCATGAGAACACATCTCAAGTTCCTTCCGATACATCTATAGTAAGTGCAACAACCTTTGAACACCGAACTCCTTCCACCATTCCATCTAGACCATGTAAACACATACAACTACTTTGAAACTCAACTTCTGGATCACTAAACCACACAAATCTTTGCTAGAACTCTGAGAACACCATTATATGACACATTCCATATCCACAAGATCTGAAAAAAATAGCAGAGGACTATGGAGAAAAAACATTTCTTCTAGTCCATAGAAAACCAACTCTTCCATAATGGTTCACACACTGGTGAACACAACTTTCACACTCCATCAAACTAGAAGCTACAGAGCAGTATATATCACCATCATATTATCAAAAAAAAATCTTCAAATTCGTATAAGCATAGGATCAACACAAGAGAAACACGGAGCGCATTCCAGAGCACATTCTGAACCCACACATAACTCTAACTTCATTCTTTATTAATTTTCTCAAAAGCACTTGGAAACCAATCATTTCAGCACATCTACAATATCATAAAGATAGCTCCATGTACTCACAACATCTCAATAGTATATCAGCTATACATGCACAATCTGCAACATACTAAAATGTGTTGACATCAATGACAACATTAATGACAACACCACTAAACTTTCTCATACTTGCAACAATCTCCCCCTTTGTCATTGATGGCAACACATGATGTGAAAAACCATCAAAGAAAACAACTTACACAATATTCTAGGAGAACACCTTTTCCTCCTTTTCTTACTATTTTTCACATGACTTTCTCTCCCCCTTTGATATCAATGGAAAGTATAAAAAAATATGATTACTCCCCCTTATGAGTACACCCATTCAACTCATACTGCAATAATGAAAAAAAATTATACTCCCAAGTTGTGGAGTAGACCCATTCATCGGTCTAGATAAATGAAGAATCTGTGAATTCATTAGACTGATGCACCTTCATGTGCACCTAGTTCAGAGGGCTAATTACCCCCAACCTCTCCCTAAGATACTCAAAAGTATCCTTTAGAAGAGCCTTAGTAAATATATCTGCAATTTGTTCCTTTGTTGTCACATACTCTAGCTTGACTTCATTCTCCAACACCTTTTCTCTCAGGAAATGATATCTAATAGATATGTGTTTTTTTCTTGAATGCATCACCAGATTCTTTGAAATGTTTATATCACTTGTGTTGTCATAGAAAATAGGAATAGGATCATCACATATCACTCCAATGTCTTTCATAGTTTGCTTCATCCACAAAACCTTTGTCCAATAGGATGCTACAACAATATATTTTTCCTCTCCAATGGATAAAGAAACCAAGTCCTATTTCTTACTCAACCAAAAAACCAGTCTTCCACTAAGAAAGAAAGCACCTCCACTAGTACTCTTCCAATCATCCACACAACCAGCCCAATCTCTATTGGTATAAGCACTCAAGGTGAAATCAACACCATTAGGATACCATAAGCCATAATCTAGTGTACCTTTAAGATATCTAAATATCATCTTTACTATTGTAACATGTGCCTCTTTAGGATCTACTTGAAGTCTAGCAACTAAACATACTACATGCATAATATCCAGTCTAGTAGCAGTGAGATACAGTAGCCCACCAATCATAGATCTGTATTTTCTCTTATCAGTTTTGGCAGATTCGTCATCTTTACTTAGCTTACATCCGGTTACCATAGGAGTACTAACCAGTTTGGAGTCATCCATTCTAAAATTCTTCAACAGTTCTTTTACATACTTAGATTGTGAAATGAATATCCCTTTATCAGTTTGATTTAGTTGAAGATCGAGAAAGAAATTCAACTCACCAATCATGGACATTTCAAATTGTTTTTTCATTTCTTCTGAAAATCTTTTACACATGCCTTCATTCACATATTTAGGTTCTATTTTAGAAAGTAAACATAGATTTACCTCAGTTGCTACTTTACTTCTTGTCTTCACACCTTCACTCTTCAATTATTTGTTCCTCCAGATGATTCTTTTGCACATACTTAGGAGTCTTAATAGAAAGTTCTGGGATTTCTTCTTCTTCTTCAATATTCTCTTCTTCTTCTTCTTCTTCTTCTTCTTCTTCTTCTTCTTCTTCTTCTTCCTTCTCCTTATTCTCTTTAGGTACTTTTCCATAGATAGGATCATCATGTTCAACTTCACTTATCTCAATAGGTTTGTGCATGTCCTCATCAACTTTCACATTAGCACTCTCAACAATCTTTCTCAATATTTTATTGAAGCATCTATATGCTTTGATAGTAGTAGAGTACCCAAGAAAAATCCCTTCATCACATCTAGCATAAAACTTTCCAAGATTTTCATCATCTCTTTTAATGTAATATCTCCTTCCAAAAACCTTAAAGTACTTCACAGTAGGATTCTTACCAATCCATAACTCAAAAGGAGTCTTTGTGTTGTTGCCTCTAATATGAATTCTATTAAGAACATAAATAGCAGTGTGTATTGCCTCTCTCCATTACACATCTGGTACATTTGATTCTTTTATCATGGTTCTTGCAGCTTCATGTACCATCTGGTTTTTCCTCTCAACTACCCCATTCTGCTGAGGGGTTCTCAGAGTAGAAATTTTTCTTTTTATGCCATATTGTTCATAAAATGTATTAAATTCACCAAAAGTGAATTCTCCATCTCTATCAAATCTCAAACATTTGATTCTCAGGTTTGATTCTCAGGTTCACTTCATTTTCCACTCTTTCTTTGAACACTTTAAACCTATCTAGAGCCTAAGTCTTTTCTCTAAGAAAAGTAACCCATGTCATTCGATTATAATCATCAATAAGGAGCATGAAATACTTGTCACCATTTAGGCTTCATGTTCTAGTCAAACCAAAGAGTTCAGTATGAATTAACTCCAGCATTTTGGTAGTAGATTTCTCTTTTCCCTTAAAACTGGTTCTTGTATGTTTCCCCAACTAACAACTTCTACAAATAGTATTAGCAGGCTTTGTGATTCTAGACAAACCTCGGACAACATCTCTTGAACTGATCCTGACCAGATTATCAATGTTTACATTTCCCATCCTTTGATGCCATAACCAACATTCATTGACTTGAGATACAAGGCATTAACCATCAACACCCTTAAGGTTAATAGATGTTTCCATGAGTTCTCCTTCCAAAAACAACCATATCTCTAAATCCTTTTCTAATTTCATAGGTATTATTCTAAAACACAAGTTTAAAACCATTGCTAAACATCTTTCCAACACTGAAAAGGTTATGCCTCAAACCCTTTACATAATATACATTATCAGTGTTGTGAATTCCATCAAAACTAATAGACCCTTTTCCAATAATCTTCTCTCCTGAATCATCACTAAACATGACCAAACCACCATCATACTTTTCAAGTTTAGTAAACTTACTTTTATCTCAGGTCATGTGATTAGAGCATCCAATGTCAATCACCTAGTAGTCTTCATCCTATCTAGCATGAAAGGAAATGACCAAAGTACCTTCCATCTCATTACTTTTTGTTCTCCAGAGCATTCTTTCTTGCACATTTTCTAGGGTTAGCAAACACATATTTATTCTTCAAAGCTAAAAATAAGCATTCACTATCATCACCCTCATAATCAGATTCATCATTAGATATTTCAGCTTCTTCTTTAACATAATGCAGCTTCTTATATTTCTTATCCTTTCTATCTATATCTTTGTGATCCTTATTCTTCTTATGTACAGCTCTATTCAAACATCTTGAAGCATAATGACCAATATTACCACAACTAAAACATTTAAAGAGCAACATACCCTTATACTTACCAGTACCTTTCTTCAACTTCCTAGTAAAATTTGCTTCCAACTCATTAGAACCATCACTATCTAGGTCATCCTCAATCTTTGTTGTTTTAAATGTCATCTTTGTCTTTTCCTCCTTTCCAAACTTTCTCATCCCAAATGTAGTCAAGGTGCCAAATAGCTCTTCTTTAGTGTATTTCTCAAGATCATACATTTCTTCAATAACTAAGATCTTATCACTGTAACACTCTGGTAGGGTTATTAGGATCTTCTCAATTATATCTTCATCAGTCAGTTTACCCCCTTGATTCCTAACATCATTTGTTGCAAGTTCAACCCTTTGAAAATAGCTTGCAAAATCTTCACCTTCTTTCATTTTAAGATTATCATATCTACACTTTGTTGTCAGCTTCTTTGTCAATTTCACTCTGTCATTTCCTTCATAAAGATCTTTCAAATTTTTCCAAACTTCATGAGTAGTTCCCAAAGAAAGAACCTCGGTTCTCTAAGTTTTAGATAAAGCACTAAAAATAGCATACAGCACCTTCTCATTCTCCTCATAAGCAGAAACCTCATATGTAGTAGTAAGACCACCTGTTAGAGCTATATGCTTTGTCTCAATAGCCTTCCAAGTCTTGTAACCAAGAGAGATAATATATCCTCTCATCTATACTTTCTAGTCACTATAATCAGATCCATTGAACATAGGGATCGCCAACTTATGTGACATCAAATCTTCCTTTAGAAGTTAAGCTCTACACCAAGTAACCAAAGCTCTAATGCCAATTGTTAAAAGGCATGGGACAACTGAGAGGGGAGTGAATTAGTTGTCACCAAATTTAAACTCAAAACTTCAACACTTATCAATTTCACAACCACATTGTTTTTTTATTAAGTATGAACATAAAATGTAGATAATAAAAAGTAAAATCAACACAAAGAACACCATATTTTACGTGGAAAAACCAATGAGGGAAAAATCCTAATGAGGATTAACTCACAATATAAAGAGATAGAAAAATTGAATACAAAGCTCACTGCCTAGAAGGGGATTCACTGTCCTAGAAGAGGACTCACTGTCTAGATACAAAGGCTTACTACCTACATAAAGGACTCACTATCCAATAGGGAGGCTCACTACCTACTGATACAAAATAAAACAAAAGATCCACCACAACACACATCTGCAGCCTTGAGTAGAAGATTGCAGAAACCTTCGGCTCACTTCCTTTAGGAATCTAACACAATGAAGTATTGTTGCCTCAACTCACTTTTGCACACTTCTGCTCTTTTATTTTTGGTTTACTTCTTTACTTTGCATCATCTAATTCTTCACAATTCAACTTGCATTTATACCATCTTCAACCTTAGAAACTTTCTCCAAGGTCAGCCACATAAGCTTAATTTCATAAATTCAAATTAGGTTGGCAACTCAACATTCCCATGGTGGAAAGGTATGAGAGTGGACCAATAAAATACTTGACCAAGACCAAGAATAATGTCTTAGATCAACCACATGCTTCCTTAATTAAATTATATTCTTCAAATGAAGTTAAACACCAAGTCAGACAAACCTAATGAAAACACAAATGAACATTTATGTACACATTTTCCAACAAGAAGATAACACATGGACGACGTAACACACTTCATTATGCATGAGAACATATCTCGGGTTCCTTCATATACATCTGTAGTAAGTGCAACAACCTTCAAACACTGAACTCCTTCCATCAATCCATCCAAACCGTGCAAACACATACAACTACTTTAAAACTCAACTTCTGGATCATCAAACCACACAAATCTTTGCCAAAACTTAGAGAAAACCATTATATGACACATTCCAGATCTACAAGATCTAAAACAAAACAGTAGAGGACTACGAAGCATAAACATTTCTCCCAGTCCATAGAAAACCAACTCGGCCAGAACAGTTCACATACCAATTAGCGAAACTTTCACACTCCATCAAACTAGAAGTTATAGATCAATATATATCACCATCAGATTATCAACAACAACTCTTCAGATCTGCATAAGCATAGGATCAACATAAGAGAAATTTGGAGCACATACTAGAGCACATTCTAAACACACACATAACTCTGACTTCATTCTTTATTAATTTTCTCAAAAGCATTTGGAAGTTACCCATCATTTCAGCACATTTGCAACATCATAAAGATAGTTCCATGTACTCACATCTCAACTATACATGCACAATCTACAATATATTGAACTATGTTGAAATAAATGACAACATTAATGACAACACCACCAAATTTTCTCATACTTGAAACATAGATAAATCAAACCAACCACAACTGAGAGAGCACCTAGCTTCCAAAGTAGGACACACTCGCATATGCCATAGAGCTACAATGGTAGGGTATCATAGCAGAGGAAGTCCCCATATGATAGGCCACCCCAGCACTCTCATGGGGAGAAATCAAGGCACAAAGAGGATAGTCCACCTCCTTCAAGAAAATTACCTTCAAGAGATAGAGGCAGCACAGGCTAGGCCTAGTTTTAGATATAGACACATGTATTTTCAATCATGCCTGTGAGCTCCATTTTTTATAGTCATCTAATATTGTACTATGACACATTGTTTTGATATATATATGAGATGTATGATTTTTGGTGAATTCTATATGATTTATTTGATTTTATATATATGTTCCAATGTGATGGATGTATATGATGTGATTTTATGATATGGTTTCTATGACTATATGATGTTTCATAAATGATGTGGATTATGGATTTATGATGTATGATGTATACTTATATCTATTATGATGTATGGATGGATGCACATGAACTTATGATGAGTTTAGTATGCCTATGTGATCTATATGCAGGATGAGGTTGTATGTTCATGACATTCTTTATGCAATACTAATGTGAATGATGTATTTATATGATGTTATGTGTATTATGATTCTATGTGTTGCAATGGAATGTTATCTATATTTTTGTATCTTATGCAATATTTATGGCATATATGCACACGATATATGATTTTCTAACAAGATTATATGGATGCAGGATGATGCTACTAATGCATTTTTTTGTGTTTCATAGCACACCATCTAGATGACTGTGGGGAGGGATGGAAGAAATGTTAGTGTGAAAGGAATAATGGTTAGACATGAGTTAGGATGAAAATGGATGACATGAAATTAAATGAATTGAGATCTTCCTAATAGATTTTGAGCTTTAATTCTAATGCAAGATTATCATCATAAAGCAATTTATTATGGAAATGAATAACAAAAACCAAGATATGACATAGACCAAGGTGCGAGATATCATCCCTTTACAAAAATAGACACATTACAGAGAAGGAATGTCATGATGCATACAAGTAACAATAGAACATTATCGAAATATGTAAGGAAGTAACTACAAAGCATGATAGTCCTAATGCAATAAATCATTAGATGACCTTTAACTCGCATAGGATATTTTGATTATGCCAAATAGAATTCCAATCACACAAAAGGAACTTAGTTTCCCTTAGTCATATTGCCAAGACAATCCACAAACAGAAATCAAAGAGAAAAAGGTTATGATCCATCATCACTTGTGGACTTTCTTGACATGCATAGTAACATGAGCAAAGATAAATCAATAAAAAAATAAGACTAATTGGACAATAAGAGTCAACAACTATTTAGATCTTCTACCAATCAATGAGTGTTTGTATGATAAGATTCTAGATAAAGTCTCATTGATTGGTAGAAGATCTACACAGTTGTTGACTCGTTGGTCCAATTTTTCTTGTCCTTTTTTATTTATCTTTGGTCATGTTCTTATGCACCTCGAGGAATTCCACAAGTGATGACAGTTTGTATGATAAGATTTTGGTTAAAATCTAGTTTCAAGAGATGAAGCATGTCATATAAGACATCAAGTCTGATTTCAACAATGTAATATCCTATATAAGATAAATGATAGGATCAAGTCTGGTTTCAAGAATGATGCACCTCGTATAAGATGTTGAGTCTAGTTTCAAGGATGCAACAACCTATATAAGATGAGTGATAACTGATGGATAATGTATGGTTTTAGGAAATGAAGCATGTTGTATAAGATGTCAAGTCTCATTTTGATGATACAACATCCTATATAAGACAGTTGATAGTAAATAAGGATCATTTATGTTGATAGGTACTTGCGTCATGCCCATAAGTTTTTTGCTAGAAAAAACCCAACTAATTTTTTTTCTTTTTTCTTTTTTTTAATTTAAATTTTAACAACACTTTTTATTATTATTATTATTATTATTATTATTATTATTATTTAATATTATTTTTAATTAGATAACACTAATATATCATTATCAATTTTACTCTTCATATCAACATTAGATATATATTTATAATACTAACAATTCTATACTTCTAATAAAACCAACATCATTATTCATTATTCACGAGATGTGAATTTATTAGGTAAAACTGTAACTTTTATTATTAGTTTTACTATATATTAATATTCTTCCATTCACTGTAATTACTAATTTTACCAATTTGTAATTAAGTATTAGTCAAATTTTTAAGCATAATAATTTTACCAACTATAACTTTTATTATCAATTTTAAAATTTATTAATATTTCTTTTCCCAATTACTATAACTACTAATTTTACCAACTCATAATTAAATAATAATCAAATCATTAAACATAAAAAAAAATTAACATAAAACTAAAACAATAATATCCTTGCACAAAATATAATGCATGATATGATTTTCACAAGAATGTCAAATAGTTATAACTAACTATGTTGGCTAGTTATTTTTGTCAATACATTAATTGCATAAGATAGTGTCTATCATTTTCACGCTAGGCAATCAATTAAAACTATTACAGCTCAATAAGGAAATGAATACTTCAACTTTTATTATTTATAAAAGTCTAAGAGGCTATACTATAATTTGATAATATAAAATTTTATGTAATTATGTATTTTGATTTGAGGTGGGATACTAAAATAAATGCCCTATTAAATGTTATCAATTCAGAACATACTTTTAATATTTAAAATTGTGATTAGGCACTTGATCAATTAGGATTGGAAACTAGTTGGATAGTTTAGCTGTTATTTTGTGATTTGCTACGCTCATTTCTTTGTAGGATATCCTATTTGTGTCTGATCAAAGTGTCAACCTTAGCAAAGGACAATTTATTATCAGATGTGGATAATGATAGATAGGACCTAAGGGATAAACCTAAGCCTCAAGGGATCATCAATGATGGCCTTACCTGAATGAAGTCGCAAAGGCAACATAGTTCGACTGACCTTGACAATGGATAGTTTATTATGGAATATGGATTGTAATGGATGGAAAGTTTACAATCAAAGACCCTAAAGGACTGACCTAAGCCTCAAGGGCTCATAGATGATGGCCTTACCTATGTGAAGTCACAAAGGAAATATAGTTCAACAACTTGGACTGACACAGACTATTTTTTGAAGTTTTTGACATTTTTTTATTTTTTTGAAGTTTTTTGAATTTTTTGATTTTTTTGAATTTTTCGAGGAATGTTTGAATTTTTTTAGATTTTTTGAGGATTATTTGGATTTTTTTTAATTTTTCAAACGTTTTAAATAATTTCCTCTAATACCATGCCTAAGATCCCATATCAAAATCTAGGTCAAGTATTTTCCCCAATCAAGTATAGGACAAATTATTATGAATGAAATTGGATGGGTAATATGCTTATAAATGGATATGGAAAATGGGAGACACTAAATATCAACCATTTTTAGGCCATGAGAAGGGGACTAAGCTTTATTATGGACTGGTGGGAAAAATAGGGTTTTATATTATGGAAGGGGATATGTTTTGGTTATTATGGAAAAGTGAAAAAATAGATAGAATGATGGTAGATGATGGAGTAAAGACTGACTACACATGGTGCCTATTTGCTAGGTTTTCACCATGGTACTTATCTAAAGCACTACCAAAGTATTTTTCACTATTGGATGGATTGTTTCTCTTTACTATTTTTTATTTTTCTAATTTTTTTGTCACACAAGACGCCTATTTGCCAAGTTTTCATCAAGGCGATGATTTTTTGACTTTTTGATTTTTTTGATTTTATTTTTTTTTAATTTTTTTTTTGTGGATTCTCTGAAGACTAGGTATAGTACTTATGAAGGTGCATGTTATTGATGGGATCTAGTAGAAATTAACCTTCAAGAGTAGCAAGTTGATAAGCACTAGATCCATATGTCATAGTTATGATATAAGGACCCAACTAGTTAGGCTGAATTTTTTTGGGCTTCTCTCTATCCATTTGATTCTTCAACTTTTTTTAAGACTAAGTCACCAATGTGAAAGTGTCTAGTTTTTACCTTCTTATTGTAGTTGCGATAGATATTATTTTAATAAGCTTGTAAATGGACCAATGTGGTTTGTCATCTCTCATCCAATAACTCTAGCTCATGTAATCTAGATATTTTGTAATCTTCATCATCAACAAGTTTTTGCATAGATACTCTCAATGATGGTTACTCAGCCTTGATGGAAAGAATGGATTTGGAACCAAATATGAGGGAATATGTAGTCACTCCTGTGGGAGTGCATATGCTAGTTCAATAAGCCCATAAGGTTGGATTAAGATGGATGTGCCAATCATGACTGGCGTCATCAAAATTCTTCTTTAGGATTTTGATAATGGTTTTGTTAGATTCCTCATCTTGACCATTACCTAAGGGGTAATATAGAGTAGCAAAATGGTGGTGGATATGGAATTTCTTGCACAGTTCATGGACATCCTAATTTTGAAATGGATGACCCTTATCTATAATGATATATTATGGCACACCATACCGACATATGATGTAATTAAGGATGAACTTAGTTATCTGCTTACTAGTAATGTAGGTCATGGGGATGACTTTGATCTATTTTATAAACTATTTAGTTGCAATGAGAATGAATTTATGGCCATTAGTAGATGTAGGGTGAATATTTCCCACAAGTTTGTGTCCACATTCAGAGAAAGGCCATGGTGGCATTATTGGATGAACTTCTTGAGTAGGTGCACACATAAGATCTCCATGTATCTAACATTATCAATATTTCCTATCAAAATGATAGGCATCGCATTCCATAGTAGGTCAATAGTATCTAGTTCGCATGAGATTTTTAGCCAAGGTAGGACCACTGGAGTGAGCTCCACATATACCATCATGTACCTCATACAATTTTGTTTGTGCTTCATCTAAATTAAGACATCTAAGGAGGGTGCTATCTAAACTACAGTAGTAAAGGGTATCGTCAATGATGAAATATCTAGAGGCTTGTCGGAAAGGTTTTACATTGATTGGAGGACAAGTCGGGAGGAATTATATTTTCATGTAAGTAGTTATAAAGGTCATTATACCACGGGGAATTGGGACCAACAATTTAACATATAAGCTTAGATTCGGGGATATCAAATGTAGGAATCAATTTTTATCCACCAAGAACTCATATTGAAGTACATTGTTAGGTATATCCAAGATAGATCCTATGGTGGCCATTGTGTCAGCTGCTTTATTTTAAATTCTAGGAATTTGATTGAAGATAATGAGATTGAAATACTACTCGAAACTATTGACCATTCTCTTGTAAGGTATAAGCTTTTCATATTTTGTGCCATAATCATCGTTGACTTGTTAGATAACCAATTGTGAATCATCGTAGACCTAAAGGTTCTTAATTTTCCATTTAATAGCCATGTGAAGTCCTGTGAGTAATTCTTCATACTCAACCATGTTATTGGTATAGGATAATGTTATCCTATATGACTTAGGTATGGAATCTCCTTGAGGTGTGATGAAAATAATTCCAAATCTAAAACCATGATTTGTGAAAGAACCATCAAAGTATAGTTTACATGTAGTAGAGGTCTCTATTACATGAAGATTGAATCATCAAGAAAATTGGATACCAAAGGATGAATTGTTGTCTTTGGAGCATCTACAAGTTAGTCAGCTATTACTTGTCCATTTATTGCCTTTCAATCAACATATTTTATATCAAACTCACTCAAGATCATTACCCACTTCACTATTCAACCAATTAGAGTTGCTTTGTTAAGTAGATACTTCAATGTGTCTATCTTTGCTACTAGATTTGTGTGATGATTTTGAAACATAGGAAAAATGAGGTTCACCAAAATGAATCAACAAGATGATGAACCATAATTTTTCTACTAATGTTTCATTCAATTATGAGGGGTATAATGTATAAATAACAATCAGAAACAAACCTAACTAATATAATAGTAAAAAGGTAGGTTTTAAGATGGTAAAATGATGTGTACCTATTGTAGAAAGTTCTTTTTTGGGCCTCACTAAGGACTCATTCATCTAGTAGTGAATGGGTCCCTACTAGGGTTCTAGAAAATCAATTTATGGGTCTTGTTCTTCAATTTTTGCACTCCCATATCCTAGGTGTTCAACTCCTCAAATTCAAAAATAAACTCTATAGAAGACTTTTTGTGATCTTGCACAAAAGATGACAACTTTTACAACTTTACATCTTTGACAACTTTTTTTCTCCAATTGATCTTCAATCTAAAACCTACAATCACACATCAATAGAGAAGAAATTTTTTGATTTTTTAGAGAATAGGAGTTTTCCTTAGCCAAACCCCATTTTATTAATTAAACCTTGTAATGAAACAATGCATAAAATGAGAGATGAATGAACAAAGTAATGCTACACCTCACTAATCCTTAATTGAACCTTGGATTGCAAATCTGAAACTTAGCATGAAGTGGCCTCAATGTATGTAGATCTTGATCATAGAATTTGATATTCAAGATAGTGGATTTGAACACTTGAACTTGATCACCAATGCTACATCAACACATTATCTCAACAACATGCAATACTTTGACAGTATGATATAGATCCTTGATTGTTGCAATAAAATTTTATGAATCTACCCTTGAATTTCTTCTTGAATGCTCTTGAATTCTTTATAATGCTCTTGTTAAATCTTAGGATGCTCTCTTAAAAATTCTAGGTGAAACTATGTGAAATAACCTTATATTTATACATAACTTAAGATTAAATCTCAAATTTTAAATAACACAAGCCAACATCAAATCTTGAATTTGAATTCATTAAAATACCACTAAAAACATATTCCAATGGGGGGTCCTAAGTTAAGTGAGGACCCATTCTCCATAGGGCGATTAGGTCCTAGCATACTTAAATAGGAAACCTTTTGGGGATTGTGAAATTTCATGTCAAAAGGGTGTCCTAGGACCTAGTGGGAACCCATTCGCTAAGTGGAAAATGGGTCCTAAGTCACTATCCTAGGACGCATTCCTTTTAAAATTAAGAGTTTTGTAATTTCATTAATGAATGTCGAGTTTTATCCCTCAAAAAATGCAATAAATTAGGCTTGGATTTTAATTTAAAGGGCCAATTAAGCTCAAATTAACCTTAATTAATTAATAAATCCCTAGATTAGTGTGAAAGTGTAAAGATACACTTTACAACACCCTAAATAAGGCATTGTTAAGTCCATTTTATTAAAAGGGGCCCTAAACTTAATGTGAATGTGTAAAACACATTACAACTCTAAATCAAGGAAATATTAAGCTCATTAAATAATATTATTTATTCCCAAATTAAGTAAGGAAAATGGGATACTTTTTATGTTACTATAAATTTAACATATAATGTCAAAGCTTTTGGGTACCAAAGACAACTACAAGACATGTTAGAATTGTGAAACAAGCACAAAACCACGAGCCACGGGATCAAACACAAACAAATACACCTTCCACGCAAGAGATCTGCAAAACAAATGTGCAATTATCTTCAACAAGAAAAAGCTACATAAGAGAGAGAACTTTCAAGAAGATATGAAAGCTACAGATATTCTCCCGTTGATAATTACAATGAGATCAAATCCTTATGAAAGGAGATCAAGAAACCCTAAAAGGGAAACCCTAGTGTGCACACTTAATAATTAATAAATAATTAATTATTAATGTGCCTAAGTTTAGCTTAAGTAACTAAAGTGATAAGTGACTTAATTAATTAACCAATATGATTAAATTAATTAATTAAAACAACTTATTACTCTAACACCCCCCTTAAGATGAACTTAGGAAGTAGCTAAAACACTAAGAAAAAGATGCATGAAAGCAAAGATGGGTCCCGACAAACAAGGCCAAGTAAGGTACCCATGTACAAACAGAAGATCTCTATAAAGAGGAGAAATAGAGAAAACCTCATGGGAAAAACTCTACTCCAAAAAGAGATCAAAGGTGATTTAAGGACTGAAAAACCTCCAAATCAAGGAAATGTCCTAAAAGAGAAGAAAATGTAGAACATCACAGAAGCATGAAGAAGCTGCAAACTCTGTCAAAAGATGACTGCTATAGTGTCGAAGAACCTCCTCTGAAGATATGATGATCAAGATCAAGAAGACAACAATCTACATGAGTGCCCCCAATGACACTACTCGAATCAGATGGCAAACAAAGGCAAAACATCTGGAACGAAGATACAGATGGCACAAGTACCAATAGTTTGAAGAACACTAATCAACTGAGAATGGAAGATTCCTTCCAAGGCGAAACCAATGAAGCATTAACACCAACAGTAGAAACCCCCCCATAATGCTGAAAAAGGGAGAGGTGTGACAGGTACACTGAAACTGAATGCCAAAAAGTAGTGCATGAAGAGGAACCAAGAGCATCTAAAAAGGCACAAGAAAGCACCTACAACTAAAAAAGTGGTGTGCAAAACAAAGCACACATACATGAGGCTAGAATCATATGGATCCACTATCGTCGTGGAGGGACACTCACCGGACAAAGGTGTGATGGCAAAAACAAAGCCACTACACAAACCCCCCATGGCACTTTATAATACAGTGCGAGTACAAAATATGGCACAAATTGATGTGCAAGAAACCCAATACTACACATACAATGCTGAGGCACTTTATCTCAGTGTGTTTACAAAAAAGAAATACATGCAAAGTGAGCACATAATGTCTACAATGTCCAAATAAGACAACATGCCTAAAACAAGGATTTCTGGAAAATACCAGAAATAAAATCTGAAAACCACCTACAACACTATGAAGAGCTCAGAAACAGCTTTCTGATGATATCTTGTTTGTCCATTTTCGACATCGTATGCAAAAGTTATGCCAAAAATACTGAAGACAACACTGGAAAAGAAGATCTGACTTTAACTGGAACTAACAGAAACCTGAGAAAAAATCTCAAAAAAATACCTGCACCACTGGAAAGTATTTTGAGTCCTCTTTCCGATGATATTTCGTTTGCTCGATTTCGACACCATGGGCAAAAGTTATGACCTCCAGAAGAAAACAACTCCAAATTGACAAAAAAACACAATCACGACATTAAATTTGAAGCCCAAACGGCCATCACAACAAAACTATGGGGTTGAATTTGATGGCCAAACGGTCGTCGCCGCAAATGCACAATTCGGCTTATTTAACTGAAAAAAAAAAAATTTATATAAAAAAACAATAAAAAAAATTTACATATAATAATTTTTTTATTTCAAAAAAAATTAATAAAAAAAGCATGGCGGAGGTTTTAAGCCACCGGCGGCTTTGAACTTATTACTCTAACAAGACATGCTTGTTCAATATATTTGTAGTTAAGCTCATACCCCACAAGTGTATGACTAATATAGTATATGACTCTCTCATTTCATTATTCATCATCGTGTGCTATGAACCTACAGAGTGATTGCAGCTTTCCTTGGATACTATATAACTAAGACAAGGTTACTGGTGGAGGCATATCCATGATAGCTTTTAATTTTATAGGGTCAACCTCAATACCTCTATGAGACACAATGTATCCTAGTAGATTGTTAGAGGTAACCCCAAAGACACACTTTTTTAGATTCAGTCGAACCTTGTATTCTTCCAATCTTTTAAAAATCATGTCTAGTACATCTAGATGACTATCTCATGAAGGGGATTTTTCCAACAAGTCATCAACATATTCCATGAGTATATGCATGTAATCATAAAATTTTGTAGTCATAGCCCTTTGATATGTTGCTCCAACATTTTTAAGGCCAAAGGGAATGAAATTCCAATAATAGGTACCCCAAGGACAAGTGAAATTTGTTTTATGTTGATCTTCAGGGTAAATTTTGATTTGATTATAGCCTGAAAAGTTGTCCATGAGTCATAGCATTTCATATCCTACTATTAGGTCTACTATGATGTCAATATTTGGCAATGAGAATCTCTGGGACAAGCTTTATTTAAGTCTCTAAAGTTTGTACAATTTTTTATTCCCCCATTTGGTTTAGTTATAGGTACAATATTTTAAATGCACTCTTCGTAGTCTATAATTTGAATGAAACCAACGTCCAACAACTTTTTCAACTTATCCTTCATTGAGAGTGTGATTTTGGGACACATTTTTCTCAACTTTTATTTGACTATTTTTGTGTTTGGGAATAGTGGTAAATGATACATAACAAACTCAGGATCCAACCCAAGCATATCAGTATATGACCAAGAAAATTTTATTTTTCTTGTACAAAATAAGCTGGTGAACTCTGGTTTTTTAGTGATTGTCAAAAATGTTGCAAAGTGATAATTCTAGGACTTTCATCAGTACCAATGTTTATTTCCTCTGACTTTTATGCTAGCAATGGTCATCTATCTTGAATTGTAGGTATTACATCTAACCCTCCATCCTTGGGTGCCTCAAAGAGGATTTCACCCTCGGATACATCCTTTCTTTTTAATTTTTCATGGTCTAAAGGCATCTTTTGGTTTTCACCTAGAGACCTATTCTTTTTTATTTTTTCACTTTTATAACTAGAGGATGGATTAGACTCTCCAAAGTAAGTTGTTTTATGAAGTTCTATGATGAATCCAACCTTGTTATCCCCACTAGGTATTCCTTCTCAAAGTCCCATAAACTCAGCAATTATTTCATCATTTTTTAATGTCTAAGATCGAAGGTCCTTGTTGGTCCCAATCTATCAATTGTGGGTAGACTCGAGCTAAATCATCATTGGTATTAGTATAGCTCAAGGATAGGGTGAATAAGGTAAATATAGAGGTATCATTAGGATCCCAAAAGGTCTCAATCTAATCTTAGCCATCGATGTGTTTAGGTTTGGGAGTATTAGTCTCGATATTTTCCTTAGATGTCTCAATGTCATTAGAAACATTAGCACCTTTACCTGAAAGTAACTTAGTACAAAAAGGACCCACTTTTAATGGTGTATACCCTATCCCTTTATTCTTTGGTTTAAATTATTAGGCAATATGGTTTCTATCATTCATTTCTTATGCATACCAAGTCCACTATGTCCATCATAACCCTTTTGTTTCATGATCTCAAAACCTTTTCCATATTGCTCAATTGGTAATTGCATAGGCTCAATGTCTTCTTCATTCTTATAGATCCATGTAGAAATTTCCTCTCCTATGGTTTCCTTTCTTAACTCACCCCAGTTAGTGAAGTTGGTGGGAGGTCAATGGATGATGACTTTAGGTTCCTTTTGGATAGGACGTGATTTTCCATAGGAATTTGGTGATGTAAGTAACTTTCCAATGCAATAGGAACTCTCAATGTTGTATTCTCCACATCTTGTTTCATGGATATGGACCTTAGGTTCAAAAGGGGATATGGATGGAGTGGAAGATATGGATAAAATGGAAGGATCAATGTAATGAGGTGAGGTAGAAATGGATGCTTCTCGATTAATGGGCACTTGATGCTCAAGTGTTCCTTTTAGATTACTATAGTATTGGAAGGGATTTGGATCACCTGCAATTATAATTTTGGTGTCATTATAGGGAACTTGAGGAATTGATTGTATGTGGAAGAGATAACCCTCATGGAATGAATCCATGGGAAACTGAGGAGAAGGTTCTATGGTAGGTTCAAATCCAAGACTTGAAATATTGCCTCTTGAATAGCTAGTCTGACTATTATAGGAAGTGTAATTATGCCTTTGGAAGAACACTATGCATCATCATAATCCCTTATGATAGTTCTCTTAGGTGTATCTATACAGGCTTCAGAGAATCCCAATGTTGTAACCAATTTTAACGTACATATGTCCAAACCTGCTCTGCCATATACCAAGACTCTTCTAATTTTTTGTTTGTTAATAAATACTTCAAGGTGTAATGTATAATTATGGTTTGCTCTTTACGTAGGGAGATATTGTTCAAAAAATGTAACATGATGTGTGGTAGCTAAGTACCCTACCATTTCTTGAAATTTACTAACATTAAGGTCTATAAGGATGGTAGACTCTTGCAAGATTTGTCCAAAATGGCTTTATTTTTGGGAGATATGTGAAGCAACTCAAGGATGGATATTTGTACAATACTTTTTCCTAGATGATCTAAGAGATTGTATTGAGTTTTAAGTTGCATAGTAGAAGTGGCCCTTTACAAGGTCACTTTGTATCTTTGGGTTGTGATAGAACATTTTGGATTTTTCTTGATGGTGATTGTGGAGACATTATTGTAAAATGATCATATATTATTAATTGTATACTCATATGCAACACTAGTATAATTGGCTTGGTTCTTTTCATTAGTCCTTGAAATGGAGGCTTTTTCTTACCAATGATCTTATAAGGGATTTTTGAAAATGGTATGATCTATATTTGAGGATCCTTGTAATTGTCTATAGATATGTCACCTTGGTCAACGAGATCTTGAATGATGTTCTTAAGTTTGTATCATGAGGATTTCTTATGTCCTTTTTTTCGATGGTACTCAAAAAATAATTTTCATTCCACCAAGATGTTTAAAGAGGTCCTAGTTCATAGTGTCTGATTTTTAGGAGTTCGATGACATTCGATTGCAATAGTTTCTTCAAAACTAATTCAATGAATTCCCCTAGGGGTGTATATTTTATTCTTTGTGTATTAGTTCTTGGAGGAACTCATTGTTGTGGATTATTTTGAGCCACATTTGTGGATTATTCATGAATAGGTGGTTGATTTTTGATATAGAGGGACCATTGAGACTAATGATGGTGTGAGCTTTATTATCACTTTAACATCCACTACCCCATCATTTGTGACATTCTTGTTTCTAGACCAAAATTTTCTTTTATCATTGGACGTGTTTTGGCTCTCTTTGAAGATTTTGACTAAGCCTTTTGTGACAAGTGCTTTCTCAATGGAAACACCCTTTTCAACAACATCCTCAAACGTATTGCAACAATGGATTTGAAGTTGGTACATTAATTTGATATTGTTATATGTATCACCTTTTTCTCAAGTATGTGACATGGGAATTTTCTATCCATAGTCCTCCATTTCTAGAAGAAGGATGTGAATGATTCTCCATCTTTTTATTTTGTTGCACAGAATTTTGCAAGGTTTATGTCACTTTCAATGTTATAGGAGAAATGTGTGACAAGTTTATTAGCTAGTTCACTCCATGTCCTTATGTCAGGAGCTAGATGTGCAAACCACTCAAGATATTTTCTCACAAGACTTTGTGGAAACAATCTCATTAAGTAGGTATCTTCAAATGCAACATCCATACAAGCAGTATGAAACTCTCATTTTTTCTCTATAGGATCTCCCTTTCCCTTGTATTTGTTGAAGTTTGGTACATTGAAATGTTGGGGGAAAGGAGTCATATGTACTCCAATCAAAAGGATATGGACATTATTTTTCAATGGGGTGAGTTTTCTTTGTCCCAGTTACTTGCATGTTTGAGATTTGTCATTGCAATATTTGGTTTTTTTGTGCTAAAGTGTCCATTGATGATGGTGACATGTTTGGTTGGGTTTGTGTATGATATGTAAATCGATTGGTACTTTTATGTCCCATATTGAAGATGGGGGTATTGGTGTTTGTGTTGAATGTGTTGAGGTGGCTGTATGATGAGGATAGATTTTGGTTTTTGAAGTTTGATGCAAATGTGGAATTTGGATTAATGTTTTGTTGAGATGGAGTAAAATTGGTTTGTTCCAAGTGGGATGTGAACATGGTGTTTGGAGTGGTATGATATTGGGATGAATTTGGATTCATTTTTTGGTATTTTGGTATCAATTTGGGGCTTGGATTGATGTTTTGTTGAGATGGAGGTAGATTGATGTTTTTTTTTTAGATGGAGGTGGATTGATGTTTAGGTTTGACCCAAAAGACATGTTTGTGTTTGGTGTAGTGTTGGTCATTTGGGGTTGTTTTTTTGATGTGACAAGATGGATCCTTCATTTCTTAGTTGGTAGGTTTTGTTTTGTGATGTTTTGACCCATGGACCTGGTATTGGTTGATGGTGCAATAGCTTGAGATGACAATGAGGTAAATAGATTAGGGAACGATGTACCCATAGTGTGAAATGTCATGGAAAATAGATTTGTGGATGAGGGACTTGGAGCTTTGGGTGTTGGATTTGTACTTTTCGTCCCAAATATTGGAGTAGGGGGAATGTTAACTAATATCATGTTATGTCTAGTTCCCCCAAGTGGCATAGTAGTATGTATTTTTTATGAGGTGGGATGGTTTGGTGGAAGTGTATTATGGACATGATCATGAGTTTGCATTTTTTCATATGATGGTGACCTTATGATTATGGAAATTCCAAAACTAGTGGGAAGTGTGGTGTCATTTTGAGAAAGTGCCAAAAAGTATCTATTAGGATCACTATGACAAGTTCTTCTATGATATGCAATATCCTAGGATATTGGGAAGCATTATCAATTTCTTCTTTGGTGAGACCTTGTTCCACATCATGTAAATGATATTTTCAAAGGATAATTCCATTTGAGGTTGTGACTTTGGTGGTTCATTTGAGGATGAACCAAAATTCATGGTGCTTGTAGGATTAAATTTTGGGTCATTTGTGGGATCCATGTCTTTTCATTTCCTTTGTGACATAGTGAGGACCATATAATACATGTGAATTTTTATTTTTTATAAAAAAATTTGGATTTTTAGATTTTTGGGATAAATGCAAAATAAGGATGGAGATGCAAAATGACAATGAGACTATACTATGCTTTTGGGATTTTTGGATATAAAGATGCAAGATGGCAATGCAACTATGACTATGCTTTGGGATTTTGGATATGTGACTTTGGACCTTAAGAAGAGGATGCTAAGCAAACTATGATGGACCAAGGTAATAAATCTTAATTTCAAGACCTCTAAAAGGACAAGAACCAAGATGATGGTGATGATTGGATAAAAGTGAACCTAAACTAGACACATGAGTTTAAGGCTCAACTTGAGGATAAGATAGATGAAATATGAAAAGGTCAAGACACTCAAAATATGTGACTATGGTATGATCATTGGTCTAATAAGATTCCTAATTTCAAGACTCAAAGGTGACTATGAGTGATCTAGGATAGAAAATGCAAAACTAGGAGATGCAGGCTAAGTTAAGGAAATGGTAAATATGGTGAATGTAAAAGGTAAACTAACAAGTCTCAAGTTTGAATGTATGGTCATTTTCTTCTATGGAACTAAAAGTTGGATGTAAATGAATTTCCCCAAAATTTTGACTCGAATAGATGCAGTCAATAACCCAACAAATGTAGTATTGTAAGGCACAGATGCAGTTTAGGATCAGGAAAATGTGGTGAAAAACTGAATAGTTGTGGTGCACAAATAGATGCAAGTTTTTGGCTTTTCTAGGGATTTTTGACAAATGTGGTGTTCTATATGAAATTTGTGGAGTAGTTTTTGATAGTTTTTGTTCAGTTTCTAATAGATGCGGTGTTCTAGTTTTGACCTAAAATCAATGTTTTCTAAGTGATTTTTCATTTTGGGTAGTTTGTAAATGTAGTCATAAAACACAACAAACACTCAAAATAAAGATTTGGCTGATTTTACTCTTTGAATCTTAGATAATGAAGTATATTGCAAGATTTCTTCTACAAAACTTCCTAATCCTTGATTCAAAAACACTTTAAGCAATAATAACTTAGCTAGTAGTAATGAGTTATCTACTATCATGGGCTTACCACACTAGTGTGATACTAGTGTTAATATGAGAAAATGGAGTGGGTAACTAGGGTATACCAAGGTCATGTACCACCTTAACACCCCTTTCCTTGAAAGGATGAAATCCAAGAAAGGAACCAAATCACCTCAACCAAGAACTGTACATGGTAAGTAACTTCTTGTGATCATGCTATCATGATGCACCAGAAATAGTAGGAAACCAAAAGGTCTTAGGATTCTAAAATAATGGTTCATAGTGGAGGAACTTTGAAGAACACCATGTCCTAATAACAATGGGAAATTGAACTTTCTAACCCCCATTTGGAATCACCCAAGACCATAAGGCCTACCCCCTATGGCACAAGTAGATTGAGTTCACCCTTCAGTTTTTTCCCTTTTATATAGCATACTGGAGGCATATACATTGGAAGTTGACCTTGGGGTAAAACTCAACAGGAAAGCCCCCTACTAAAATAAAAAAGGTAAAACTTATGTATTGTTATTTCTCATCACAAAAGAATCACATGTAGTGCAAGGGGAGAGGATACTTTAGACAATACGGTGTCATTATTTCTCATCACCCAAGAATTGCACGTAATGCAAGGGGAGAGGATACTTTAGACAAATAAACTTTTGGTAACTTACTCACATGCATGGAAGTGCACAAAACATGGAAGACACTTATTATTTTTAAGTACTAGTTCCAAATGTTCCTAAATTAAAAATCACAAACACACCATGGAACCTACAAGAAATTGGATTAGGGATTTATTTCAAAGTCTTCTCCCAATGATTGCCACACAACTAAAAAACAAATATCAATAATCAAAAATCTCTACCCTATTGAATGCAAAAAGCAAAAAAATGAAAAACTTAATTTTATGCCCTCTTTTTGCTTGACAGTCAAATGTGGTACAAAAAGGGTCAAATGTGGTGTTTCAAGCAATGATTGTGGTGCACGGATGTGTCATAGAATCTAACAATTGTGGTGTAGTATGAAACAAATGTGACGTAGAAATCTAGACATAAAACACATAGAAATCTAACAAAATGCAACAAATCTAATAATCTAGATAATGTAAGCTCACTATCAAGATGTCAGAAAAATAACCAAAACCCTGTAAAATGATTAGAAATAGTAGTAATGAAGCAATTGTAAGATTTGCAAAATTATAGTCAAATGTGGTACTACAAATGACAAATGCAGTGTAAAAAACCTCGCATGCATCACACAACAAATGTGGCTCACGAAATCACAAATGTGGTTTTGCAATAGACAACTATGGTTCCAAATCTAACGAATGCACTGCAAGGATTGATAATTGTGGTGCTACATAGAATGATTGCGTCGCACCTCTTAAAACTCATAATTTCTCCAAAAAAATTATAAAATATGGTTAGTTCATGTTAGGTTCACCAATTTGTATTAAGACTAGGAAAATCAAGGGAAAAGCATGAATCATCGATAGCAACCACAAAACTACCTAAATTCAATCCATAATGACCCTAATCTAATAATGAAACACAAGATTACAATGGAAATCAAATAATAAAGAAATAAAACCTCAAATCCAAAGCCAAAGGTGATTCTCCATTTCTCTTCTCTATTTTGCTTTGTTTCCTCTCAGATATGTAGTGTGCAAGATATATCATAAGCTCAATATTGATTATTGATAGCAAGATCTCAATATGTGAGTGATAGAAAAACTTCAAAGATTGTGGTTCTTTAATATGAATGATTGAAAGCAAAATGTTGAAGATTGTAGATCTTCAAGATGAATGATATGAAAGCAAAATGTTGAAGATTGTGGTTAACCTTGAAATGGGATCGATAGCTTCCTTTTATAGAAAACTCAATTCAAATGAAGGGTGGGGATTAAATGATGAGGTATGATGATCAATGGATGAGATTAATTGAGAAGAAAAGAGATAAGGATGGGAAGAAGGGACCACGATCCAAGAAATTAGGTGAGAAATAGAGCTTGGATAAGAATAAATAAATTAAACAATTACCATAATTATTTAATTTAGGAGAGGAAAATTAATAATTAAATAATTAAAGGGTATGTGCAGGATCATCATGGAAAAAATAGGCCCTTAAGTGGCAAAAAATTCAGAAAAATCAGTGTTAGGCAACTTGACGTAAAAATTTGAATAAGTTATCTATATTATTTCAAAAATATGTAAGAATAGAATCTGCAGAAAATTGAATGTAGTTTCTAAACTACTAGGTTTATTTAAAAATAAATCAAATCTATTTGGTGAAAATTTGAAATTTCAATGCAGTAGTAATTAAATTTCAAGGAAAAATAAGAAGTAGGTGTCTGTCTGACCACCCTAACCATAATAAAATGATAATATTTTTTTATAAGATTTTATATATAAGTGGAGGACTCATTTCCAGATGTGATGCATATTTTTTTGTAATTTTTTTCCAAGTAAATAATTAATTATTATTTTTTATTACAACTTTTAAAAAATATAAAACTGATGTCTAACCACCTTAACTTGGTCAAAACTTCATGAAATTTAATTTTTCTTTTTAATCTTATATTATGTGAAGCATAGAATGTGTATGTTTTGGATTTAAAAATGTGATACCCTTTGAAAGTTATAGATTTTTTCAATCAACCTATCGATCAAGACTTTAGTAATTCTAATAGAAAATGAATAATAGTTATTTATTAAATTCAAATTAAAGCATAATTTATATTGGTGGAAAGCTAAGAATCTCCTCTAAAAACCCTTTTCGTTTCATCAATTTTGGGTAAAAAAAAGTCATTAGCCACATACCCTACAAATACCCATAATATTGCCACTTTTTGGCCCATCATGATCCTGCACATACCCTAAAATTAATTATTTAATTATAAAAGAAAAGAGGGAAATAAAATATTAAAGAAGTGAAAACAATTATTTACTAATAGATGGAGGGAAATGATAAATAATTAAATAATTAAAAAAATTATTTAATTATAGAAAAGAGGAAATGATAAATAATTAAATAAATAAGAATTTTATTTAATTATAGAAGAAAAGGCTAAATGAATAATTAAATAAATTTATTTAATTCATGGGAAAAGAGAGTAATTAGTGACGTAATTAAATAAATAAGATTTATTTAATTAATCCAAAGAAGAATAAATATAAAGTGAATTAATTAAACTAATTAAGAATTATTTAATTAATAGAAGCATAGTGGTATTGAGAAATAATTAAATAATTAAAATTATTTAATTATGTAGGAAGGATGCAAATTAGTACCAAAATATTGCTTGTAGGTTTAGGACATCTTTTAGTGTCTACAAAAGTCATTTGGCTTAAGAGATTTTGTTCATATATTGGAATAAAACAAGATGTAGTGACAATTTATTGCAACTATCAAAGTGTGATATGTCTAGCTAAGAACCCAACATTCCATGCCAAGGCCAAGCACATTGATGTATAGTATTTGTTAGAGATATGGTTGAAGATGGCAAGGTGAAGCTTGTTAAGGAAGACATTTTGATGAATATTGTTGATTCTTTAACTAAGCCTGACAGCATAGAGAAGTTCAAATGGTGTTCAGAGTCTATGGGCCTTTTGGTCCCTAGCAATTAAGAGATTATGTTTATACACCCTCCTATTGCTCTTGCAAGGTGTTCAACAAGTGGGAGATTTATTGTGAAAATGTGTCTCAACCTTGCAATTACATAAGGCTTATTGTTGATAGGTAAGTGCAAGGGTGCACAGGAGGTCTCAAATCTTACTGTCGATATTTTTGTTGGCTTGACTTGCTCTAGAAGGTTTAACCCTACTTTATGAGGGTGTTGTATTACTATTGTGTATTGTGATGTAATCTAAGATTCTAATAGTGGTCATGTTGCCTATGTATCTTTGGTTGGTGATACTCATGTTTTGCAAGTATATTGTTATCTTCATGATTTATGAATAATGTATTGGATTTCTTTTGGAGTGTGGGGTTTTTCTCCCAAAATGGTTTTCCCACATAAACCACTATTTTGTGGTATGCGTGATATTTATGCTTATTTTTCTTTAAGTTTATGTAACTATTGAAAATATCTGTAAAGTTTTGTATTATCCTCCTCTCAAGATTAGTTTAGCAGGTTGTTCCACTACCTTAGCTTCCTTATAGCCTTTACATGACACATTGATAATTTAATTTGGATAGCTATCTATATTGATGATATTTTTTAGTTTGAGAGACAATGTTGGCATTACAGCATTATATGGAATCTTGATGAAATTTTATATGCCCTCATGGAATTATTGAGACCAATATATATAAATATTTTATGATTATTTGTATCTTAAATGGTTTTAATGGTTTGTACATATTCTATCTCTATATTTCCCTTTATCTATCACTATCTCTCTCATATGTGTATGGTGTTCATAAAGGTTTAATGGAACATAATGAATAATATCATTCAAGTTTCATGCATGCATCATGGTTGGTATTCATCAAACTCCTATGAATATACATGAATAGTCTTCTCATGCATACATCATGGTTATTGATGTTCATTCTTATCCACGATCATGAGTTTTATATGAAAATTATAATGCAATATAATTCATTGCACTATGTTGATGGTGTTTTTTGCACAGTAACAACTCAAATAGAATATGAAATCCTCTCTTGAAAGGTAAATCTCTATCAGCAAGCCTCAAGAGATAACCCCAAGGTCTCTAATGTCAGGTCTTGACAATGCATAAACAACTCAGTGATAAATGTGAAAATGTTGGTAATCACAATGGGACCTTACTACAAGAAAACACTGAATCCTTTCTTTTATTAGATCTAGCAATATGGTGATACTTCAATCCTAAATCTAACTTGAATAGTAAAGAAATAGAAAAAGAGATAAAGTTTTGAAAGACCTCTAATCTTAACACTAACCCTAAGATTAATAATGCAAATGATGAAATACTTGAAATGGACCAATCCCTCATAAACTAATTCCTGTTTAACCCAGATGAATATGCAATCTCATAGAAACAGTGCAATCTTCTATGGTATTAAATATTTTTAGATCATGATCATTCATCCAAAAACAATCCTATTGTAATTGAAATTAATAAACCCTCACAATTGAACTAAGCACAATAAATATGAGGTCCAGGATAACTTTACAAAGCAACTAACAATCAGCTAGCTGCTAAAAGTATGGACTAGGGATTGCTACAAACACTTCAAGCATCAAACCATAAACACCATTGAATTATGTATAATTCTAAAACCAACATATATCTAATATTTTTAAGCAATCTCAAAAGATAGAACAGCAAGAACCATGTAAGAAAAATCAACACAAGAGAATTCACTAAGAGAACAATGTCTTCAATTGTATTGAATCACCCAATAATACCAACAATGAACTACTATTTTTTGTTACAACACTTGCTCAAAATGAACTAACTTCTAACTCCTTTCCCTACTGCTTAATTCACTTTAGTATCAAAACTATCTATGTTCTAGCCCTTACAAATGAGGCAAAATGCCATATTTATAGAAAACCTCCCAAAGTATGTCGGGCCAACTAATGTTTACAATAAAATGGCCATAAGACAAGTCGGCCAAGGGAAATTCAAAATTGAACAAAATATGCATTAAATGCAAGAACTTCATCCAGGTCGGCCTGGGATCTCCAATATAACTCGAACCAATGCATGTGAAGGAGAGGGAAAATAATAGGGAAGCACAAATTTTGATGTGGCCTTGTATTAATTGCTTCCCATATATCCTTATCTATTTATCCTACACCTTCAAGAAGACTCTATCAATGTCGGCCAAGGGTGAAGTAACCAATACTTTAAATTTCCTTTCTATAGATTTAATTTCATCCCTTGAATGATCAACGACCTTATCCTAATCAGTCCTAAGGGCTAGATCTCTATCCATAACTGCAATATAAGTGGCTACATCCTTAAGCTAATGCTCAGTAACTAGGCCATCAATGACTAGAGAATAAACATCATGTCACCATCTCCTAAGTTGCTCTAGATTTAAATGCTTTGGTGTAAACCTTTTCCTTCCTATCATGATCTCGAAGAAAGAGATACACTGCTTATGAATATCATTCAATTCCCAAGGTTTTGATGCCTTAGAAGGAGGAAGGATTCCATCACTAACCAACTTTTCCTCGGTGTACTCCATGATAGCTTTGGTTTTCTGCAGCAAGAGATCATCATCCTCTTTATCCTGAGCCATCACATTTTTCAACCACTCCATAGATCTAATGGAATTTCCACCAGTTGACAGAATATCTTTGATTGCTTCATCACCCCTAGTTCCAACCTTCTGTAACCAATTCAATGTGGCATTTGTGGTGTTCTTCATCCTTTCCAGCTTGGATATTATTTCTTATGGCAAGAAGCTAGCAGCAAGTGAAGAGGAACTTATGGATTGCAAAGGCTTCATCAAGTCTTGCAAATATTTCTTCAACCTTTCATTCTCCTTCTTCAATTCTTGTTTAGTTTATGCCTCCTTCCTCAATTTTCCTAAGATCACAACACTAGAACCTTCATACTCTTCAATATCTTGCTCCATAGAAGTAGGCCCTAGGTTAATGGTCTGAACATTATAATCACTTTTTGTCACCTCATTTATGTTCTTACCAGGAGTAGGAGTAGCAACATGGACTACCTGATTGTTAATTTCATCTTTTTCAATCCTGGAAATGACCCTGACTTTTTTCTTTCCCTTTCCCTTTCCTATGCTCGCCAACAATTCATCCCAATTAGGAGGGGTGTCACCTACAATAATTTTCTTGCTTTTCAATTCCTTATCCAACCAACCAGGAATAGTAGACTTTGACTATGCTTCACTCTGTTCACTTTTATCATGTTGACCTTCAGGCATATCTTTGCTCAAATTCTGCTCTTCAGGGACCTCCTCAACCTTATCTTCTTTCTCTTTAGTATGCTCTCTTCTATGCACAAGTGACAGAGTCTTAACTGGTACCTTTTCCTTCTAAGAAGGTTGGCTCTCTTCACTCCTGACAGGTGATTCCTCATAGGTAACCAAGGGAGACTGCATTACCTTCTCAATTTCTACTTCAGCACTATATAGCTCACCCTCCTAAAATTCCTCTACCTCCTATTCTTGATGAACTTCTGCCTCCTTGGATTCACCTGGCATATCACTAGTTCTATGAGGGAAAGGAACATCAACATGTTTTTCTACCATAGGAGGAACTGGAGAAGTATCCCCCTTTGGTACACTATCTTTTGGAGAAGGAGTTCTTGATTTCCTTATGTATACCTATGTCCTTTTTCCTAATCTTTCCACATTTATCAAGATGGATTAACGTCCTCTGCTTCCTTAGAGCTATCTTTTGAGCTCTCCTTTTTCTTTTGTGATATCCTTACAATTCTTCTCCTCTTGGGTGCAGGAGCACTAACCTCCTAATATTTTTTTTCAGTTTCATCCTTTCCTAGTTTCCTAGTCCTTGAAGCATGCCCCCTTTTCTTAGCAATAGGTTTCCTTTGTTTCCCTACTTCTTGTGCTTCTTTAGCCTGAGCATCCTTAATCTTAATTTTGAATGGAGAGCTGACCTTTCCCTTACCCTTAGGATCCTACTTAGCTGACTCCTCAAAAGTAGAATGAGACTCTAAGTTCCCCATCAAATCATAGGTGCATTGCACACCTGCATTCTCCAATTCCCAAATCTTGTGTTTAAGCCACAACTTTGTGTACTTTATCACTGGAGTCATGAGTTGTTCTAATTTTTTTTTCTCTTCCTCCAACCAATCTACTTCTCCAATTGGTTTTTCCTTTACTGCCTCATAAGCATGGCCTTTAATCAAGTCTCCATCATCCTCTATTTGATCTGGGATAGCCCTCAAATTATACAATTGGACCGAATCAACAGGAAACCTAGAAAACTTCTTTTTGATCTCATACTCATCACTACAATTAGCCCAATAGTCTTCTATATCATCCTTGTGGGTATATTCCCTAATGGCTTTCTTCTGTGCTTCACCAGTTTTATCAAACCTAGACCTCTTGGAGTGGAAGGATAACCCAAGATTACTCATTTCCTCCTCTGAATATTGAGCTAAATTAATGGACGTGCATGCTTCTCCAGTGCCTATCCTTAGAGGGAAATCTCCACCAAACCCAGTCTTATGCTTGTCCTTCTTCACAATAGCATCAAATTCACATATTTATCTTATGACTTCCAGGAGTATGATATGATCTGTGGGATACCTTGGAAGTCGATATGGGGCCCTTCGACAGCCATCAATCCTCATATATGAGAAGGTGGGAAACTGTATGAACCAAGCCCCATATTTCTTTATTAGCTCCTTGGTCTAGTCAAAAATCCTCACATGCTCTGCACCTTGGAGTAACCTCATGATGTACATGGTGAATGCATCATTCACACTTCTATAGCTCGAATTGCCAAGGTGTAACTGTGAATAAACTTCATAAATTACATCCTGCCCAAAGATGCCTCTGGTACTCAATCCCTTGTATGGATGAAATCTTGCAAGTGCATAGACTAAGTAAGAAGTCATTTTGAAGGACTTGGTCTGCAGGACATTGCACATTTGTTCATGAATCATGGCCCTTATGGTGCCTCCCCAATGATAATTTACATTCTGCTCCATTCTCACAATAACATGAAACATCTAGTTTTTGAAGATTCTAGCACTCTTTGACCCTACCACCCTGCTAAGAAGAGTGATAACATCATAATATTCCTTCTTGAGATTTGCTCTGAATAACTATTTGGGCAGCTTGGAATAGTGAGATTTGGGTTTATCCAACCAAGAATTAATAAACTGTTGAGCCTTAATAGTATCCTCTTCATAGAACTTTCTTGCTACCTCCATATCAAAACCCACCACATGAGACCTATCTGGCATGTCAAAGGTTTGGGCAATAGACACAGAATTCAAATTCGCTACAATCCACCCTTGAGGACCAATTATCCTTTGTGTATCTTTGTCATAGTGCCTTGCACACTCAAGAACTAGCTCATAACACTACATAGTTGGAGGAATCCAGCCACATGAGCCAGGCCTGATTCTAATGTTCTTTTGGCCAGTAAAGGAAGGCTTTGTGCCACCATTCTAGCCTTGAACTCTTCATACTCCCATATTCCAACATTTGTATCAGTCACTTCTAACTAGACAGAAGTGATCTTGCTCTCCAGGATCTTACTCTTGATATCCAGCTTAATTCTTTCTACCTCAAAAATAGAAGACCCCTTAGTACTTGGATCCATCACTTTACCCTTAGTTACACTAGTCACCGCTTTGCTTGACTCAGCCTACACTCAACAAAGAAACCATAGTAAATATCACACAAACCCAATTTAATCACAAACAACATATTCATCCCTAAAATGAGTCTCAAGATAGGAAAGATTCCATTAAATCCCATAAAAAATGATTATATCAGAGTTTGGGTTTCAAGTCATCCCACAGAATCCAAGCCAAAAAGGAATTTCAAAAAATTCCTAGCCAAACAGATTCTGGCGAAATAAACATGAAAATGCCCATTCGTAACTTAATTTGATCATTTTCAAGCAAGAAACAGCATAAAACATCTCAAAATAGCTTAAATTAATCATAACATGCATAATCTTTCATTAACAAGTCATGCCATCTCATAGTCCTTCATTTTCCACCAGGTTTTGGGGAAATCTGCCTAGGACAAAATTCCACAGAAACATCATTAGTTTGCAAATTCTAGAAAAACCAAGGGACAAAGGACTTTTGGGAAAATCCAGATGAAATGAAAATCCACAGGGAAGATGAAACTCTGGAAAACTACGAATTTTGGGAAAACAAGGAGAAAACAGAAAGTCGGGGAATTTTGGAAGAAGAGGAATTCTGCAAAGATCTTGAAACGTCAAATGCCATCATTTTCTCGTGACTTCAATCACTCAAATTGATCAAATGATCATAAATTTGAGGACATTGGGCATAGAACCAGTTTAATTTGAACCTCCTACAGATCTTCCTTGAATTATAGGCTCACTCAAAAGAAAACTAAGAAGAAATGGCGATGCCCTAGGCATGAAACCCTATATTTCAACCATTGAAAGCACAGGGTAAGCTTGGGGTTTAGGTTAACTCA
Organism: Sequoia sempervirens; assembly: GCA_007258455.2. Taxonomy (NCBI): domain Eukaryota; kingdom Viridiplantae; phylum Streptophyta; class Pinopsida; order Cupressales; family Cupressaceae; genus Sequoia; species Sequoia sempervirens. The sequence goes on from VDFB02336474.1 coordinate 40,348, forward strand.
ACTACTAGGTTCTCACAATAGTCATTTACACCCCACAAACAAGCTATCTCATAATGTGAATGAAAGCACGAGCTCAAAATTTACTTGGGAAACCATAAATCAGACAATATCAAGCAACCCTAGCCACAAAATGCCCAGACATACAGGAATTCGAACTCCAATCTAGTCCAAATCATCAAAGAACCACTCACATTCATCAATTAAAAGCTAGGAAACATGTACATACCATTTGATGAAGATGAGATCAATTTCAGTAATAGCAGATGACAAAATATTGGTGCTCAACAAAGAACAGCAACAATAATTCCCAGGAAATCACCACCAAATCCAACAATTTGCAAACCCAGTGCTCCCAATCGAGTCAAACACCTCAAGATTAAACTCCTCAACTCAATTGAATACAAACAATAAAGCATAATGGCATCAAAATCCCTGAAGATCGACTAAATACATCCTTCACAAATCATGCAGGAAGCATTAATGCGGCTAACAAGATAGCTAAAAACTAGAATCTAAGAACTCGACGAGACAACAGACATTCAAAAAATTCTAGCCACCATGGAATTCCACAAAAACAAGAAATTCCCAAACCTCAGCGTAAAGCAAACAAGACCGGACTTAGAAGGGATCTAAGGAAATCCGCTAGGAATGGATTTTCCCAATAGCAGTGAAAAACCCGAGATAAGCTCAAAACTTAAGATTTTCAATGAATACCATAAAGGGATCGCCAAAAAAAGAAGGATAAAAACTTAAGCTTGTGCCAAGGCAAGGTAAATCCCTCAAATTAAAGGGCCAAAACAATAAGAGCAAAAGCAAAAGAAGGTCCCTGCTTTCAGCAGGGTGTGTCTGCAAAAACTGTACAACACACTATATGGGTTTTATTTGAAGGTTATGATGGCATATATGGTATTATCTTGTATTTATTTTCTTAAGGTTGATTCAAATTCTTATATTGTGCCTATTGTGCTTTTTTATGCATTATGGTTAAGCGACATTGACTCTCAAGCATGATGATTGTATGGATTTTACATGAAGTTTCCAATGATTATTATTTCATCAATTTGTACATATTTTATTTGAAGACTACATCATGCACCATGATTAAGTGACATTAATGCTTATTAATGATGATTTTCTAACTTTTGTATTAAGGGTACAATGACATATGTAATTGAATTGTATGGTATTTTTTTAAAGGTTATAATGGAAAATATTTCCTATATATAATGGTTTTTCTTAAAGGTTGAATCAAATTTCATGCTTCATGGTTGAGTGATATTGACTCTTTTGTATGAAAATATCAAATATCTATAACAAGTTTCTCATTCATAGAGAAAGGCTCTTCAAGAGTTTAAACATCATTTGTGATAGGTGGAAACATCATGTCTAAGGAAATAAATTTTCACAAAATCTTGAAAAGAGGCCCCACATTTTATTGTGTATAGATATATTTGGTATGATTTTGATTGAATTTTTTTTTGGATTTATACTTCATTTATTTACTTAAATTTTTGGCTTCTAAGGAGATATTTTTATAGTATTATCTCATCTTATCATGTGGTAATACTTATATTAATAATCCCTTCATGTTTGAGTGTTTCATTGTTGAATGCACAAGACAACTGAGAGGGGGGTGAATTAGTTGTACCTTAAACTTCAAAACCCTCACAAACATTCAAATCCACATTCATTCAATTAACCCTTAATCTGTTATAATGATTTAGCATGAAAATTAAATAACAAAAACTTTAAAAAATCAAGACCATGCACAAGATAACACTAGATTTACGTGTAAAACCCATGGTGAGGATTAGATCACAATATAAAGTAATATCAACATCGAATATAACAGGGCTCACTATCAAAGAGCTCACTGCCAAAAGAAAGAAATACTCACTACCAAAGGCTCACTTCCAAAATAGAAAAGAAGATAAAGAATAATGTTATACAAAGAAATCCATCTCAATGCAATAGAGAAATCCACCACAATATCACCAACACCTCTGTAGCTTAACTGAAGAATTGCAAAAACCTTTTGCTCACTACATCCAACAGTTTAACACATGAAATCTCATACTACACTTCTAAATTTAGCACTCTAACAATCTACGATTCACATCATTTGCATCATACTTGTCTATCTTAACATAACTCAACCACTCAACTCATATTTATATCATCTTCAACCTTGAAAGAATTCTCCAAGGTTAGTTATGCACCTCAGCCATGTAAATTCAAATTATGTTAGCATCAAAACACTTTCATGGTAGATAGAAGTGAAGGTAGACCTCAGCTCTCCTTATTTGGGACCCAAATATATAACACCACACTACAACATGCTTCTATAAACAATAAAAACACCAAGGTCAATCGTTACCGTGTAAACACTATTAAAATTTAAGGTGCACGCTTCCTTTAATCCAACAACTTGCAGACAAAAAATGTCACTTGAACACAATCTAGAATATTCCACAAACACCCTAAAATACAAAAAACTCCTTTGTAACAACTTTCACCCAAGTAATGTACACACCCAATACACTCAAACAACTTTTCCATACATTGTAACTTAAGAAAATGTCTTCTGAAGCACAAAAACTCAAACAAAATTGACTGAAGAAAGATACAAACATTTTCAACATGCCTTCAGATCCACAAGACCTAAAACCAAATTGTGGAGAAATTTGGAGCAAAAACATCTCCCAAAAACCTCTACAATATACCATTCACACACTGGTGAACACAAATTCTTCTGTACAATGATTCAGCACACCAAATTTTGAATACAACACCTATGAACACCTCTGATCAACATATCAAAAATGCATAGGTAGATCTTCAACCTAGAAGAAATGTAGAGCAACACCAAAACACTACTCTTCAACCTAGAACATACTATAGCTCATTGTTTCCTCTTTTTATCAAATTTTCTCAAAATCACTTGGAAACCAAGCACTAGAAACATATTTTCATCATCTCCATCACTTCCTCAACCATAGATATAAGCTTATTAAATCAACACTAGAGGTTGACACTAGTAGCTTACTAATGACAACATAATGCAACTAATCAAAGCATCATCAATGCAACAACATAGATAATACCAACAACTACACATACTCTTGCAACCATCTTCTTCTCATAAAGTTGACACCAATGACAACATAGGCTTGTTGAAATCAATGACAACACCAACTGCTCATACTTGCCAAAATATCCCCCTTTGTCATTGATGGCAACACATGATGTGAAAAACCATCAACAACAAATAGCAAATGCAATAGCTCTACTTCATACCTATTTCATTTTCTCTCTTCTCATTACTCACTCTCCCTTTTTTAGCTATATTGTTCTCTCCCCATTTCTCAATTAACAACTGAACATTTTTCACATGATTCTCTCTCCCCCTTAACTGTCTTCTTTTTCACATGATTCTATCTCCCCCTTAACTATCTTCTTTTTCACATGAATCTCTCTCCCCCTTTGACATCAATGGAAAAGAAAAAAATATTTGCATCACTTAAATTTCTCCTTTGACATCAATCAACCTTCTAAAAAATTCTCAATATATTCCCCCTAAGGAGCACATACCATACTCTACCAATCAGTAATTACTACATAATGGCAACACACACTCCCCCTAACTACAAACAATCAACAATGTTACTATCTACTCCTTCTAAGAGGTAGCCACAACACCAATCAAAACCAAAGAATGAATCTTGAAATCCACTGGATTGATGTATATCCTTATGCATCTAGTTCAAAGGAGAGTTAATAACCCCCAACTTCTCCCAAAGATACTCAAATGTATCCTTAGGAAGAGACTTAGTGAATATATCAAAAACCTAATCCTTTTATAGGCACATATTCAAGCTTAACTTCATTCTCTACAACCTTCTCTCTCAGAAAGTGATACTGTGTTGAAATATGTTTTTTCCTTGAATGCATTACCAAATTCTTTGAAATATTGATAGAACCTTGTATTATCACAAAAGATAGAAATTGGTTCATCATATACCACCCTAATATCCTTCAATGTTTTCCTCATCCATAAAACTTTTGTACAACAAGATGCTATTGCAATGTATTCTACCTCTACAAGAGATAAAGACACTAAATCTTATTTCTTGCTTAGCCATGACACCAATCTACATCCAAGAAAGAATGTACCACCACTTGTACTTTTCCTATCATCTATACAACTAGCCCAATTTGCTTATGTGTAAGAACTCAAAGTAAAATCAATATACTTTGGATACTACAAGCCATGATCTAGAGTGCCCTTCAAGTATCTAAATATTCTCTTCACTACTACAACATGTGACTCTTTAGAATCTTCCTTAAATCTATCCACAAGATAAGTTGTATGCATGATATCTAGTCTACTAGCAGTTAGATATAGCAGTCCACTAATCATTGATCTATAATTTCTCTAATTAAACTTAGGAGATTCATCATTCTTGCTTAGCTTGCAACCATTAATCATAGGTGTACACACCAATTACAATCTTCCATTCCAAACTTCTTCAATATTCCTTTGGCATACTTTGATTGTGAAATGAAATACCTTTATCTATCTGATTTATTTGTAGTCCAAGTGAAACATAAGAAAAATGAGGTGAATCAATAGTAATAGAAAATGGGGTATGATGCACCTATCTTCCTTAGTTCATTAGGAAAAAGGTATCCCCTAGGGCAAGATTGACTTTCAACCCTTAGGTGATTCAACCTTGGTGGAGATCTTGTTGTTTTCCTTATGATTGAGGATGGGGTAAATCATCTTAAAATGCACTTTGGGAGATGAATGAAAATACTAAATGAATGAAATGATGCAATGTAACACATGAAACCTCTAAATTAAACCTTAATCTGACAGAATCCTAAAAGAAATTGTAGATCTGAGAAGGTCTTTATTTTATGCACCTATCACAAAAAGGTTGTGTTGAGTGTCCTCCTAGGACTCATTCACTCTAGGGAAAATGGGTCTTGCTATAGGTGTTGAAAAATTTCTTTCACAATCCTTTGGTATTATGTCTACACTCTCGATTCCTCTAGGTTTCACCATTGCAAATTCAGAAATAAATTCTAAAAGTGATTTTATATGGCTTGAGGACAACTTTTGCAACTTTTAAAATGTTTGCAATTTTTCTCGTTTTATAGATTTCCAATCCTTATTCAAACTAAGATCTACAAAACACACAAGAGGTGAAATTTGTTTATTTTTCGTGAATGGGGGTTTCTCTTGGTCATAGCCCATTTTCATAATTAAACCTTGAATTGAAACAATGAAACATGAAAGGAGTGATGAATGAACAATTTTTATGTTGCAACACACCAAACCCTTGATTTTAAACCCTTTAAGAACTAAAACTTAGTACATCTCTCCAAGGATTAGATCTTGCATGAAATGGCTTGACTGATGATGTTGATCTTGATGCTTGAATTTTGACTTGAATGCTTGAAACCTACATCACAATGTTAGCTCCAAAAACATGCATGATGATTTATAACTTTTAAATGATGCTTGAGATCTTGAATTCTTAAAAAAATACTTGATAAATCTGCTCTTGAACACCTTTGACAATAATATTAGCTCTTGTGAAGTTTGGACAATGTTTCTTAGACTTGAATTGACAAAAAGACCTTGCTTTTATAGACAAATTTCTAATCTTCCAAAAATTAAACATTACAAACCAACATTTGTATTTGAATTTGGGATCATAAAAAGGCCGCCAAAAACATATTTAAAATTTCAATTAATCAACTAAAGGGGACCCATTCGCCCAAGGGCGAATGGGTCTTGACTTAAATTTCTAGGACCTATTCATTTCAGGGTGTTAAAAATGATAATTGCATTAATTAAATCATGATTCCCCTTTTGAAAATTACAATTAATTAGGATTGTACATGTATAATTGGGCCAATTAGAGGATTAATTAAGTCCAATTTATTAAGGGACTCAAATATACTGTGAAAATGTAAAAGAGTACATTTTTCAACACTACACTAATGAAGAAATTTATCTCCCCAAACATATCTACATTTCAAACTCTTTTTGCATTTCTTTTGCAAACTTCTTATACATAGCTTCATTACCTCCAAAAATTATTTCGTCAACATTTACAACCATAATAAAGATTTTATTTTTTTCAACTTCAAAGTAAAGATTTCTATTTGTGGTACCTTTATTGAATCCTTGTTGTATCAAATACTTATCCAACCTTGAATACCAAGCTCTAGGAGCTTAATTCAATCCATATAATTCCTTCTTCAATCTACAAACCATATATGGTTTGTTTGATAACTGAAATCCTTTTGGTTTTTCTATGTATACCTCTTCTTCCAATTCTCCATTCAAGAAAGTAGACTTCACATCCATTTGATAAAATTTGGAATCCTTATGTGTTGCAAAAGCTAAAAACATCATTATATCTTCCATTCTTGCCATCAGAGCAAATGTCTCCTCAAAATCTATTCCTTCAACTTTTGAGTAGCCTTTACACACAAGCATTTCCTTGTTCCTTACCACTTCTCCATTCTCATTTAGTTTGTTTCTAAATACCCACTTGGTTCCAATTACATTTTTTTTGTTGGTCTTGGGAAAATTTCCCAAGTTTGATTCTTCTTAATCTACAATAGTTCTTCTTTCATAGCTTTGATCCAATATTCATCCTTGCATGCCTCAATCGCTATTTTAGGTTCAACTTCAAAAGTAAACATATATTTACATTTTCTTTAGCAGCTTTCCTTCTTTTCAATACACCTTTTCTCTTATCTCCAATGAATTTATCTTCAAAATGATTCTTCTGCACATACTTAGGATTTTTAAGAGTCTTTTCTAGAGCTTTTTCCTCTTCAATATGCACTTTTCTTTATTTTTCTCTTTCTCTACAAGGAGACTCATCTTATTCATATCCATCTATCATCATTGAATTCCTCTATAAATCTTTATCAACTTTGACACTTGCACTCTCAACAATATTTCTCAATCTTTTAATGTAGTATCGGTAGACTTTGCTTCTAGTAGAGTATCCAAGGAAGATACCTTCATCAAACCTTGGATAAAAATTTCCTAAGTTATCTTCATCTCTTCTAATATAAAATTTGCTTCCAAACACTCTAAATTACTTGGCAATAGGAATCCTTTCATACCATAGCTCATAAGGAGTCTTGTATTGTTTTCTCTTGCTTGAACTTTGTTAAGTATATAAATAGCTTGCTTCTCTCTAGTAGAATTCTAGTATATTTTCCTCTTTCAACATTTTTCTTGTAGCTTCTTGAATAGTCCTATTCTTTCTTTCAACTACTTCATTCCGTTGAGGAGTCCTAGGAATAGACAAGTGCCTCTTTATGCCATGATTCTAACAAAATATATTGAACTCACTGGAGGTGAACTCTTCACCTCTGTCAAATCTCAAACATTTTATTTTCATATCCATTTCATTCTCAACCATAACTTTGAATGCTTTAAACTTGTCTAGAGATTTTTATTTTTCTTTGAGAAAAGTAGCCCATTTCATTTTAGAATAATCATCAATTAATAGCATGAAATACATGTCACCTTGAAGACTTCTTACTCTTGTAGGGCCACAAAGATCTATATGTACCAATAGTTTGGTAGTATATTGTTCTTTGACTTTGAAGCTTCTTCTTCCTTTCTTTCCAATTTGACATTCTTTACAGATATCATTGATATGCTTTATAATATTTTTTGGTAGATCTCTTATAGCTTGAACTGAATTGATTCTCACTAGGTTATCAAAATTTATGTGATAGATTCTTCTATGCCATAGTTAGCTTTCATTAATCTGAGTCATAAAGTAGTGACCATTAGCACCCTTAATCTAATAAGCAATTCCATCTTTTCTTCTTCCAATAGTAACCACAATTTTGAATCCTTTTCTAATTTCACATCCATCATCCTGAAACATAAGATTGTATCCTTTTCTACACATTTTTCCAACACTCAAGAGGTTATGCCTTAAACTCTTAACATAGTAAACATCATCAGTATTATGTTTGCAATCAAAAATAATAGAACCTTTTCCACATATCTCAGTATATGTATCATCACCAAATCTAACACATCCTTCATCATATTTTTCAAGTTTAACAAACTTGTTCTTGTCATTGATCATATGATTAGAGTATCCACTATCAATGATCTAGTAGTTCTTCTCCTATCTAGCATGAAAATAAAATACCAAAGTACCTTCAATCTTATCCTTTGTTTCCTGAGGGATTTTCTTCACACATCTCTCAAAGTTATTATAAAAAGATTCATCTTTTAAAGTCATGAATATTCATTCATCATCTTCATCTCCATAATTAGATTCATCATCAAAAATACTTGCATCTTCTCTAACATAATAACTTTTCTTAATCATCTTACCTTTTTTCTCCTTAATTGTGTTATTCAAAGATTTTTTTAGACATCTTGAAGCATAGTGGCCTATCTTTCCACAACTAAAACATTTGAAAGGTAGCTTACCATTTTACTTACCAGTACCCTTCTTCATTCTCCTTACAAATTTAGTTTCTATATCATCAAGATCCTCCTAATCTGATTCCTTGATCTCCTTTGATTTGTTAGCCTTAAAAGGAGTCTCAACTATTGTACCACTATTTGTATCAAATTATCTCATATCAAAAACAATTAGAGAGCCATACAACTAATCTTTGTTATATTGATTCAAATTTACAAATTCTTCAATAGCAGACACTCTATGACTGTAAGATTTAGGAAGAGTTCTGAGAATTTTCTTTACCACTTCTGGTTCTTTGATTTTACCACCAAGACCTTTGATGGAGCTAACAACTTCATCTATCCTTTGTGTATAGCTTGTGAAATTTTCATCTTTAGATATTTGTAGGTTCTCAAACATAATCTTCAGATTTTGCATCTTAGCTTCTTTAACCTTATCATCTCCTTCATAAATTTTTTCTAACTTTTCCCAAATTTCTTTAGTAGTTTTCAGACTCATCACTTTCACTAATTCAAAATTAGTAAGACTATTTAAGATAGTGCATACATTTAGTTACCATTGCTTTCAGAGTCTTTGATCTCATCAGTAGTACTTGGACCATTTGTAGGTGTAGACGTCTAAATTTGGACACTTAATTTATCCAAGTTCATCCCCTTTCGTCTTATTTTTGTTAATTAAGTAATATTTCTATTATTTAATTAATATCTTTAATTCTGCCAAATACCTAAGGTATTTAATCAATAATACCTTATCTCTTTAATCCTCCTTCCATCAATTGAATTAAATAAATATTCCATTTATTTAATTCCCTTCATGTCACATCCTCCATCATTTTTATCTTATCCTAATCCTTCTTCTAATCTCATCATTAGGATGTGCACATGCCTAATCCTTGATTAGGATGTGTCACATCCTCCAACTTTTGCAAGTTGGCCTCTAATCTCTCTTAGCCACCTAACCCTCCTCTAATCCTTCATTACTCTTCCCCATGTGATCTTTGACTTGTCACATCAAGTCACATGTGAAATCTAACTCTCTTCTAATCTTCATTAATTAATCTAATCAAGTACTTGCACAATCCTAATCACTTAATTGAGTCAACCCTATTAAATTTCTCTTTTTTGACAAGGCATCTCCATTCCCCATGTGAATTTTTAGTTCACATTTAATCCCCAATACATTTAAGGAATTTTAAATTCCTTTCTCTCTTCCCCATGAGAATATTTGAGAATTTTTAATTCCTTACTTGTCCTTCTCACTCCACATGGGGACAAGGACCTCCTTTATGAGGAGATCTTGTCCAATCCCTGCTACTTGTACCCTCCATGTCATGTACTTCTCCACCTCATGTCCACTTCACCTTTTAGGGCTATATCACATGCCCGGTCAAGATGTGTGAGGGCTTGTGTTCTCAACTCACCTAGCCCTACATCTTGGCCATTTGGGCTCAATCTCAACCATCCATTTCTTCTTGGAATTCTCAAAATTCCTATAAATACCCCCTCTTTTCTCTCATTTGGGGAGATCATTTTGCTAGCCAAACTCTTGCAATTTTATTTCTCAACCTATACTTAGCCATTTTCATGTTTTCATCCACTTGCACTCATCCTCACAACATCATTTAGCTTGCATCTTGTGCCATCCAAGGAGCATACACATCAAAGATCGAAGGGCCAACCAAAGGATCGATTCGAGACAAGGTATAAGGTTCCATTTGTTGCTTTTATCTTGTGTTGTTTCCAACTTAGGCTAATCTTGAGGTGTAGGTTGTTTTGGTGTTTATTTGCACTCTTTTACTTGCTGCTCATTTTCTAATGCTCACATTCGACCTATCACATTTCTGGCACACCTGGTGGGACCCACAAATAGGTCTCTTTCTTTCACGTTTGCTATTTTTTGCATTTTTGTAGGTCCAAGTTACAGAGTGGCGGACCTGTCATGGAGTGGCGAACTTGTCCTGACAAAGTGGCGGACCTGTCCTAGAGTGGCAGACCTGTCCTGGAGTGGCAGACCTATCCTAGAGTGGCGGACCTATCCTGGAGTGGCAGACCTGTCCTGAAGTGGCAGACCTGTCCTAATGCAGTGGCGGACCTGTCCTAATGTAGTGGCGGACCTGTCCTGATAGAGTGGTGGACCTATCCCTGCAAAGTGGCGGACCTATCCTCCAGAAGGTAAAATTTCAATTTTTTGTCGATTGTCTCTTGGTAAATTAGACACATAGTTTAATTAAAAGGGGTCAATAAACCTTGTTTGGCATGTTTGGGAAGGCTGTTTGACGTATCCAATCCCCTTGCACCATTTGGCGATCCTGGGTGACGAGAAATCATAGCTTTCCAAGTCCTTTGAGTCACCCCTTTTCATTTTCTTAGTGGGACCTGCTTGGAGATTTCATCACCCCAAGGGACAATTCCAACCACGTGTACCGGCGGGGTATATAAATGGGGGAGGGCAAAAGTTGTACCTCAATCCAACCACATTGTAATTGGCGAAGTGTTGGGATGATGTGAAGAGTTGGTCTGAGCCTTTACTATCTCGCTAAGGTTCCTGACTCACACTTGTAATGGGTTGGTGTTCACGGTTTGGGCCTCACACCAGGTGTATATCAAGGACTCCTTAGCAACCATGTGCATCTTAGAGTAGAAGAATTTGTTGACCATACCTATTTCTAATAATCTTAGGGTTGTACATTATCTTTCTTGTGCAAAAACCAGTGATTATCAGTTTGACCAAGTTTTTTTATGATTGCTATATTTTGGGTCCTTTGCTTTACCCATCCATCAAAAAATAAGCTTAAACTTATCCTTTGGCGGACCTGTCCCTCTCCGGTGGTGGACCTGTCCTGCTGTGGCAGACCTGTCCTAGTGCAGTGGCGGACCTATCCCTGTGCAGTGGAAAACCTGTCCCTGTGCTATGGCGGACCTGTCCTAGTGCAGTGGCAGACCTGTCCCTGTGCTATGACGGACCTGTCCTTGTTCTGTGGCGGACCTATCCTAAGTGCAGTGGTGGACCTGTCCTTGTGCTATGGCGGACCTGTCCTAGTGCAGTGGTGGACCTATCCTAAAAAAACATTTATCCATTTCACACATCCTTTCATCATTTTGAACTCTTGTTCTATCATTCTGATCATCTGTTTACTCGTTCCAAGTAAACATTCATCCATTTAACATATCCTTTCATCATTCCAAGCTCTCGTTCTATCGTTCTGATCATTCGTTTACTCATTCCAAGTAAACATTCATCCATTTAACATATCCTTTCATCATTCCGGACTCTCGTTCTACCATTTCGCTCATCTGTTTACTCGTTCCGAGTAAACATTCATCCATTTAACGTATCCTTTCATCATTCTGAACTCTCGTTCTATCATTCCAATCATTCGTTTACTCATTATGAGTAATTGTTCATCCGTCCCGATCAATCATTTACTCATTTTGAGTATTCATTCATCCATTTTTTTCATCCATTTCTCCAATCAAATCATCGTTTTCCCCACCCAAATCACCGTAACTTCATCTCGGGTTATTATCCAAATTGACCAAAGTGTCTGATATGATCGTCATCATTAACATCCTCTTAGGATTTTCATCCATCCTAAGTTAACCATCATCGTCAGCCCAATCAATCCATTTTCAATCTCAAAGTGGATTCGGTGCTGCAATCATCCATTCATCCTTTAATCTAATCAATCAGTAGCCTACGTCACCTAGGGTAATATTTGAACAAGGTTTACAGTCCCTTTTGTCATCCTATCCAATCCATCATCCGACCTACCAATCAATCAATCCAATCCAATCACTTCCCTATCCAATCACCTTCGACCCAATCAATCTACTTCCATCTCGAGGCAGATTCGGTGTCGTAATCATCCTTTGATAATCAAATCCGATCATCAAAATCAATCCCATCGTATCATCCAATCATCCTAATCTGAGCTTTAATCCAACCCGATCTGAGCTTGCCCTAAATCCCGATTTGGGCTTTTGTCTATTTCCATCCAAAATATTTATCCATCATCTTTATCCTTTCATCATCATGAATTCTTATCCTCCATCAATAGTAGTCAAGGGAAACCCTAATTATGTCAATGATGATAATGAAAGTCTTGTTGATCAAGAGGTATACAACATAGATCCCCTTGACACTATCATTGCTAGTAAGCTTTCTCCACCCACATTCCAAAATCCAATCACCCCATCGAGTTATCCCATCATGTCTTCATCTATGCCTAATCACACTCCTTATGCTACCTTTGACAAGGGATGTCCATCATATCCTTCACCTAAATCATCCCCTTATCCTAGTTTTCCATCACCATACCCCTATCTTGATCCCCCATCCACATCCTCTTATCTCAATCCTTCATCCACATGCACCCACTACCCTAATCTCCCATACCAATCCACTCAGCCTAATCCCACATTCACACCTTCCTATCCTAGTCAAACACACCCATCAGCTTACCCTAATCCAACATCTCCATCTCCCTATATTAATCCAACACCTCAATCTTCCCGGTATCCCTATCCACCATCCCAATACCTTTATTACAACACGCCACCCATATCATCTACCAACAATCCACCGTCCATGTCATCCTATCCTAATTCCCCATGCCCATTTCCTTACCTTAATCCTCCATCCAGTCTTAATCTTCCATCTAATCCTAGTCCACTAATCCATAAATCTTCATCCACTCCCACCTCACCATCTCAGCCTAGCATATTCAAGTTCCTCCAAGGACTTATAACAAAGGAAACATCCCCCACTCCACACATTGCAGTCATGGAACCATGCCATCCCAACCCATCATCCATGGTCATTAGTGATGAGACCCTTCTCCATCCAACACCTATCATTGATGATACCATCACATCCTCTGAATCCACTGAGTCCCCATCTCCTACCATCACATCCTTTGAATACACTGATTCCCCATCTCCTACCATCACATCCTCTGAATCTACTGAGTCCCCATCTCCTACCATCACATCTACCAAATCCATTGAACACCCACCCCCTACTCCGAGAGCCATCGAACCTATCGATGACACCCAAATCCAATCCACTTCTTCCACTCCTAGTATCCATCCCCAGGAATATTTTGAATCCTCTATCCTTCCATCTCCCCAACATGAAGAGTCCCCCCATGACTCCATTATCATGCCTCCTGTACACGATGAGTCATGCCAAGAGCCTGATCCAAAGCATGCCAACATATCCCCTCCTCCAGATCAAGATCCTACTATCCCATCTAGTCTACCGCAAGATCATAGTCCCCCATCCATTCCATCCCATGATCCTCTTGACATTCAAGATTCTACCACTCCATCTCTGTCTCCATTGCATGAGCCTGCTACCACAAAATCAGATCCTATCATATCCCCTGATCCCTCCCCTGATACAACCCATCCAAATGCTGATATCCCATCATCTCCTTCTCAAGATCCCCCATCATCGCCTAAAAATGTTATCCCCACACCGCCTGCATATCCCCTTGGTACTCTCACATTCTTCCAGGGTGGCCTCCTTGCAAAAGAAAAACACAGTGTATTTACCACCCATCATCCTCCACATGATAATGGACTCGCATCATGTTTTCAGAATAACAAAAATCCTATCATGGATCAAATGCTCAAGAACATGAACTATCAAGGAAAAGGTCTAGGCCTTCACGAGCAAGGTATTTATCTCATCCAAGTCAAAGAACAAATTTGCATGCAAGGTCTTGGATCTATTTCCCAAGACTCACGATCTAAAGATGTTGGTACAACCTCTAGATGTCCTCAATGAGCCTTTTCCAAAAGAAATATCAGCTCTTCCCATCGTTCCACCAAATCATATGTTGCCATCCTCTTCCCATTATATCACTAAAATAACTGTCTATATTCCCCCTTTCCATCTTGCCCATCCATTTTGGTCCTTACATCCTCTCCCATCCACCATCTCCGCCCTCCTTCATCTTACTCTCTATCCATTCAAACCGTGATATCCTAAGTTCACTCCCTCCATCTCATCCTCTTCCTTCTTTCACCCATCCTTTTCAACACCTATACATAAGCCATCCATCATGCAAACATCCTCTTTTGTATATCCTTATAATCAGGATCACTAAAGGTAATACTACTCTAAATACCTCTCCTGTCACATCGTAATTCCCCATGCTACTCCTACCTCCATTACCTCCACATCAGCTCATCCCTCACACTCCATACCATTGTTAATAAATGCACTTTGATGCTAACATAAAAAATGCATAAATCCAAACATCCACATGAATTCAACGCTTCCCATGTCCCCTCAAAGATATGGTAAAGCAGAAAACAAAATCCCAAATCAAAATCAAATCTATAGCTCACCAAAGCAGGCACAAGAAAGCAAAGATTGAAACCATGTGGATCCTTAAAGAAAAAGATGCAATGCCATCAAATGAAAAATCTGTCAGAACATCCAAAGTTGCTAATCCAAAAGCTAATTATACACCCCTTTCATCTCCTAAATCTGTTTTGGGTCCCTATGTCCCAAAATTTGCTATTTCATCTCCTCCATTATCCCTGCATTCTCCATCCATTAATCCTTTTATCTTTTCACATCCACCACCACATGTGCCAATGTTGGTCTTAAACACATCTCCCCATCACATATCCACCCCATCATTCTATCCATACCATTTCCAACATCCCACCCATTATCCCCCATAGCTTCCCCATCAAATCCCTCTCATTCATCCTCTAGCATAATCCATTTATCCTCCTAAAGTTGTACCAACATCCAATAGTCGGTTCGAACATGAGCTCTTAATACCTCGTATAGAACTTGATGCTTGATTCCTTCATCCATATCCTTATCACATGTCTTCTAAATCCACTTATTCACCTCCCTATCCTTATCCATCTCCTTCCGCATACTATCCAAAAGGTCCAAAAATCCAGAAAAGTCAAAAAAAATAAAAATCAAAATCAAAAAATCAAAAAAAGAATCAAAAATCAAAAAAAAAATAGTAAAGAGAAATAATTCAGTCCAATGGTGAAAACTTGGCAACTGCCCTGATAAGTACCCATGTCGAAAACCCCGCAAAACAAGCATCCATGTAATCCCTATCTTTACACTCTGTAGCTTCGATATGCATTCCCTCCATCCGCCATGCTTCCTCGGGCTATGCTTCGGCTATGCACCCATCTTCTTGCTATACATCATTTTCATCCATCCCCTCCACCCTATTGAGCTTACACATCCTGCTTGGCATATCTCATTTATCACAATCCTTCCATCCTCCTTGTGATCTTGATAACAATGGGGCAAATATATAAGCATGCTTTGACACCTCTTAGCATACATTCTCACCTCCAGATTTTATCTGGACCTTTTATTCCGCTTCTTTACCTTTATGGGGATCTGACGGATCTATCTCGACTTCGATCTTTATATCTCATTTATGTTTCCGCGACATGATATTATATCGACGACTTCATTGTATTCCTTTGAGATCATCTATTCCCGACAGGTGATCCTTTTCATTCCTCTCGATCTCGATTTCGACTGCCTTTATTAATCTTGACCCTTCTGATCTCGGATCTCTTTATCGACGAGATTATCCTTTCCTCGACTTTCCCCGACGATGATTCTATCCACCTTAACCCTTTGTCATATCTTCAAGTAGCCTACCATCTTTAATTATTCATCTCTTTCCTTACCGTACCATCCACCCACTTCATCTTTGATGACGGATAACTATCCCATCCCCGAAGCTTTGTTCAGTCACCATCCTCCACCTTAACCAATAGGTCTATGTTGTCTTCCCATCGTTCCGCCCAACTATTTTGTCCCCCTTATCTAGGGTTATTCCCATCCTTCTTCATCCATCACTTGTCTTTGCCTGCTGAATCCATTTTGTTCTGGCGCTTTTCATTTAGGCAAGGTCGACCATTTGATCTCGGCCCCTCGGGTTCTCGCCATCGATCTTCACATCAGCTCCACTTTGTCCCTTTTATCACCTATCATCAATCTTTCTACTTTTTCCATCTGATCCTTTATCACCCATCATCAATCTTCATATCTTTTTCCTATTTGTCTGTCTCATCTTTATCATCCATCGAGGTCTCCTATCTTGTGTCATGTATCTTGTGTGTCATGTCATCAAGCTATGCCCTCATCTAGCTGGTTCTTAACAAATGAGATTCACTTGTATCATCATATCCAATCGGTTCTGAATATCCTACGTCATATCAATCTTTTAATTTAGTATCCATCATCGGTCTCAACAGGATGCATCCTTCCTAACAGACCTCATCAATCCCATCCATCCCCTTGATTGATCCTATGGCAAAGGACATTTGAAATTGATTTGATCTTTTGATTCTTTTGGATTTTGTTTATCATTTGAGCTCCCTATCATCACTTGTCATCATCACCTTGATCCATCATATCATGGTGTGCTTTGACTCGTCAACATAGGGGTGTATCTTGATCTTTTCTTTGTCTTCTCGGTTGTCCCACATAGTACCCACCAAGATCCCTGAGGTCTTGTGTTACGCTGGGGTATCCTTGTGTTCTTGTGGTTATCCCAATACTTGGCCCGACCAAAGTCATCGTGACTTTGGGGTGTTGGGATAGCCTTCTTGTCTATTATGTGTGTTTTATGCATTAGACACTAATCCACCTTGGTTCTTCATACCCTGGCGTCTTGTGTCTTATACTATAGCAAAAATTAGTGCTCCAAAGATGGCAAATTGTATTAGGATTGCATTTCATTTTCCATTCTATTGTCTTGCATGTATCCCCCCATCCATTCATCCTTCATCCTTATCTCACATCTCTATCCAATCCCCATCCATTCCATTTAGCCCAAATCATCTAATCATATCCTTGGTCTTGTTCTCAGTCTTGTTACAAGCCTAGATCCAATCATCCTCATCATCATCATCATCCCATTTTATTCTTCCATATCCCCTTGGTGTTGTTTGGGATGTATCCTTCCCTCATCAACAACACTTTCATCATCATCATTGGGAGGTATTCTTCCCTATCCCTTTGGTGTTGTTTTGGGATGTATCCTTCCCTCCTCAACAACACTTTCATCATCATCATCGGGAGGTATTCTTCCCTATCCTTTAGTGGTGTTTTGGGATGTATCCTTCCCTCATCAATACCACTCAGTGGGATGTATCCTTCCCTATCCTCGTTTTGTTTCAAGATCCCTCATTGACAACACTCCATCCCTCATCAACCCCCTTTTGGCTTGTACCTTGACTGGGGCAACATCACCTTTTGTCCTCCATTTGTGCTTCATCATCTTCATTTTGCATCATCTTCCTCATCTCCTTCATCACTCTCCCCTTGCATCATCTCCTCCATTTCGAGAGCCCGCCTGTGTTCTCTTGAACCCACATGTCCTCTCGATGGGGGCATCCTTCATCCCTAACTTTCATCTTTCCCCCATCATCTTCCTTCCTAGTCACTTCTTTGAATGACTGGGGCATCTTTTCCAATCTAACCATCTTCTTCTAGGTTCTATGTTTTAATATTCTTTGAAATGATGCTACATCGTAACACCATCTCAAAGAGGGGAAAAATGTAGATGTCTAAATTTTGACACTTAATTTATCCAAATTCATCCCCTTTAATCTTATTTTCGTTAATTAAGTAATATTGCTATTATTTAATTAATATCTTTAATTTTGCCAAATCCCTAAGGTATTTAATCAATAATACCTTATCTCTTTAATCCTCCTTCCATCAATTGAATTAAATAAATATTCCATTTATTTAATTCCCTTCATGTCACATCCTCCATCATTTTATCTTACTCCTAATCCTTCTTCTAATCTCATCATTAGGATGTGCACAGCGCAACTCCTGATTAGATGTGTCACATCCTCCAACTTTTGCAAGTTGGCCTCTAATCTCTTAGCCACCTAACCCTCCTCTCTAATTCTTCATTACTCTTCCCCATGTGATCTTTGACTTGTCACATCAAGTCACATGTGAAATATAACTCTCTAATCTTCATTAATTAACTAATCAAGTACTTGCACACAATCCTAATCACTTAATTGAGTCAACTTATTAAAGTTTCTTTTTTCTTTTTTTTGACAAGGCATTCTTATTCCCCATGTGAATTTTAATTCACATTTAATCCCCCAATGCATTTAAGGAATTTTAAATTCTTCCCTCTCTCCCCATGAGAATATTTGAGGAATTTTAAATTCCTCACTCTGTCCTCTCACCTTGCACATGGGGACAAGGACCTCCTTTAAGGAGTGAGATCTTGTCCAATCCCAAGGTACTTTGTACCCCCTCCATGTCATGTACTATCCTTCCACCTCATGTCCACTTCACCTTTTTAGGGCTATATCACATGCCACATGTCAAGATGTGAGGGCTTGTGAGTTCTCAACTCACCTTAGCCCTACATCTTGATATTTGGTGGCTCAATCTTGGCCATCTATCTCTTCTAGGAATTCTCAAAATTCCTATAAATACCCCCTCTTTTCTCTCATTTGGGGAAGAGATCATTTTGCTAGCCAAACTCTTGCAATTTTATTTCTCAACCTATACTTAGCCATTTTCATGTTTTCATCCACTTGCACTCATCCTCACAACATCATTTAGCTTGCATCTTGTGCCATCCAAGGAGCATACACATCAAAGATCAAAGGCCCAACCAAAGGATTGATTCGAGACAAGGTATAAGGTTCCATTTGTTGCTTTTATCTTGTGTTGTTTCCAACTTAGGCTAATCTTGAGGTGTAGGTTGTTTTGGTGTTTATTTGCACTCTTTTACTTACTGCTCGTTTTGTAATGCTCACATTCGACCTATCACAGTAGGTTTAGAGTATCCATTCTTAATAGACTTCTAGACATCAAATCCAAGATAAACCATATAACCTTCCATCCTTGTCTTCTAAAATGCATAATCCATTCCATCAAACAAAGGGATCTCATTCTTGTTCGCCATCCTAGATCTACCTCAAGCAGTTAATATTTCTTCCAAGGAACCTTGATCTAATACCAATTGTTGAATGCACAAGACAACTGAGAGGGGGGTGAATTAGTTGTACCTTAAAAATTCAAAATGCTCACAAACATTCAGATCCACATTCATTCAATTAACCCTTAATCTGTTATAATTATTTACCATGAAAGGTAAATAACAAAAACTGAAACAAATCAACACCATACATAAGAGAACACCATATTTCTTTGGAAAACCACATATTGGAAAAACCACAGTGAGGATCATCTCACAATATAAAGTAATATCAACACTGAATACAATAGGGCTCATTGTCAAAAGGCTTACTACCCAAAGAAAGAAAGGCTCACTGCCAGAATAGAAAAGAAGATAAAGAAAAATATTACATAGAGAAATCCATCTCAATGCAACATAGAAATCCACCACAATATCACCAAAACCTTCGTAGCTTAACTAAAGAATTATATACACCTTATGCTCACTGCATCCAGTAATCTAACACATGAAATCTCATATTGCACTTCTCAAGTTTGCACTCTAACACTCTATGATTTGCATCATTCACATCATACTTGTCTATCTTCACATCACTCAACCACTCAACTCATATTTATATCATCTTCAACCTTGAAAACATACTTTAAGATTGGATATGCACCTCAACCATGTAAATTCAAATTAGGTTGGAACCAAAACACTTTTGTTGCAAATATAAGTGAAGGTAGACCACACCACTCCTTATTTGGGACCCAAATCTATAACATCATGCTACAACACACTTCTATATACAATAAACATCCACCGCAATTAGTGTAAACACCAAGGTCAACTATTACTCATGTAAACACCATTAAAAATTTAAGTACACACTTCCTTTGATCCAACAACAACTCAGACAAAAAATGTCACTTGAAAACAATCTAGAATATTCCACAAACACCTTTAAATCCAAAAAACTCCTTTGCAACAACTTTCACCTAAGGAATGTACACACCCAATGCACTCAAACAACTTTTCCATACACTATAAGTTAAGAAACTATCTTCTAAAGCACCAAACCTCAAACAACCTTGACTGAAGAAAGATACCAACATTTTCAACACACCTTTATATCCACAAGACAAAACTAAATTATAGAGAAATGGAGAGAAAAAATATTTCTCCAAGACACATCTACAATATACTCTTCACACACTGGTGAAAACAACTTCAATGATTCAGCATGAAAAATTTTGAATACAAAACCTTTGAACACCTCTGATCGACATATCTAAAATGCATAGGCAGATATTCAACCTAGAAGAAATGTGGAGCAACACCAAAACACTACTTTTCAACCTAGAACATACTTCTCAAAAGCACTTGGAAACCAAGCACCAAGAACACATTATCATCATATCCATCACTTCCTCAACCATAGACAGAAGCTTATCAAAGAAACACTAGAGTTTGACACCAGTAGCTTACTAATGAAAACATAATAAAACTAATCAAAGAATCATCAATGCAACAACATGGATAATACCAACAACTACACATACTCTTTCAACCATATTCTTTTCATAAAGTTGACACCAATGACAAAATAGGCTTGTTGACATCAATGAAAACACCAACTTCTCATACTTGCAACATTCATGAGGTCTTTAGTGCAAATGAGTTCATATCAAGGGTTCAAGCAATGATGGAGGCTTGCATATTTGATATGGAACTTATTAAATATTATTTTTGGAAGATAAGTAATTATTGGTTTATTATAAAGGATGGTATTCATGTTTCACTCTTTGTAAAGTAATAAATTGATCTAAGTGTCTTGTTAGGGCCTAGGAGGAGTCATTTTCTTTGTCATGCTTTATATTAGAAGCTAGATTTAGCCTCTAGAGTAAATGTGCATGTATATGGATACTAATTTTTTTTAAAGGTAAATGATGTTAGACAAGGTAAATTTCCATTACAAAAGGTCAATTTTTCATATGTTAAATTCATAACAATTTTTTGAAAATTATTAAAACCCATTTTTCATGCCTAATACCTCATAAGAAATTTTCACATGTTTATGTATATTCAATGAGTTGGTGTTGGTTATTTTAGGCACTAAGGAATGAATGTTTACTTATTTTAAAAGGTGTTGAATCTCAAGGAATATTTTTTATATGATATCTCAAACACTAGGATGTATCAACATGTATATTTGAAGACCATAAAACCCTAGGATGTGTTGAAAATATTATTCAAGGCTAAAAAATTGTACATAAAATGTCATTGTGTTATCTTATAGGGATTTTTAGGCACAAATGTTTTGATTAAGAGTGAAAAATGGGTTTTGAAGGGACCCGAAACCCTTTATAAAAGTATGTCAAAATAATAAACGCTAATGGTACAAAAGATAAAACAAAGAACCTAGAAGCCAAATAGAAGCCAAAAAGAAGCCACACAATAGTGAACCATAAGACTGCACAGAGAGATACAATGAGACTATCTCATATCTTCTAAAGTTTTAGTAACCTCCAACTCCTGGTTTTAGTGAAGGTTGACCATGGACAATAGCTCCTACTTTTCCTCTTCAAAGGATTTCTTGAGGCTAGCCCTTGTTCTAGTGCTCAGATCCTTAGCCTCCTCATTACCCTAGCTCTTTCATTTTTCCTTAGTGGGTAGCAATCTCATCTAGTAATCCACCATCTAGTGCTCCCTAAGGGAACTCATTTTTTCCATTAAAACATTTAAAGAATCCACACTATTTTTTATAGACATGTGACTAACCTCAAAGAGCTTTTGAATATCCTTATCCAGTGTAGCCACTTTTCTCTCCAAGCCTTGAAGCCAATTAACACACTCAAACTAAAAGTCTAGAATAGAACTTTCCAAATCCATAATTATTTCAATAATGATATTAGAAGCAGATCGCTTGGGCATAATTTTAAATTTTTCCTTGAGGCTACTAATTTTAATATTCTTTATTGAATTTAGTTAGGACCCTTTTCACCACTCTAAAATTGTAGGCTGATCCATTTTTTGGCCATGGATAATAGGCTCATCATATCAGGGTTCTCCTCATCCA
>VDFB02336474.1:75517-95090 GCA_007258455.2 Sequoia sempervirens
CCACATTTTTAAAGGCAGCCCAGCATGCAATCTCATAGTTCGTGCACGCTCCATTATTGTTCTATTCATGCACTCAGCCACTCCATTTTCTTGTGGAGTCCTTGGAACCATTTTCTGCCTACGGATACCATTAGAGGAACAATAATCTTCAAACTTTTTGCTGCAATACTCACCACCATTATCAGATCTGAGACATTTTATCTTTTTACCCATCTCATTCTCAACCAAGCTTCTCCATTTTTTAAAAGTTTCAAATACATCAGATTTCTGCCTAAGGAAATAAATCCACTTTCTAGTTGCATCATCAATGAATAACATACGAGCCATCGAGAGAAGATACCTGAGCCGGTCCCCATACATCCATATGCACAAGCTCTAATTTATCATCTTTCTTTTGCTTCCCATCCTTGAGAAAACTAACTCTCTTTTGTTTTCTATACACACAACTTTCACAGAAATCCATATGAACACATTTTAGACCTGGTAAAACATTATTTGAATGAAGGACTTTCATACCATTTGCACTCATATGCCCAAGTCTATTATGCCATGCTGTTGATTCAGAGTCCACAAAGAATCGTGATGATCTTCTACCGCTTAATCGCAAAGAACTGCTCCTAACATTGACCTTTTCAGAATAATTAAAGTAGAAGGAATAGTATGACCTGTACAAAGATATAAGGTGATTACTTTCACACCTTTTTCTACCATTAAGGCACCCTTTGTGACCTTCCAATTTTTATCATTAAATGTAACAACACAGCCTTCATCATCTAGTTGCCCCGCTGAAATTAAATTTTTGCTTAACTTTGGAACATTGCCTTACCTCATGTAGTAGCCAATGATTCCCATTTTGCAACTTAATCTTGATTCTTCCCTTTCCAACAATCTGACAGGGTTCGTTATCTCCTAAATAAACCAGCCTAAAATCCCCTTGGACATAATCAAGAAAATAACTTCTATGGGGGGTAGCATGAAATGAAGCCCCTGAATCTAACACCCAAGAATCATCAAGATTATCAAGGGAAAGAGTCAAAGAATCCTCATCAGATTTATTAGTTACCACATTTTCCTCTCTTTTTCTTCCCTTCCTTTGTTGTCTCCATCTTTATTTTTGAGACCAACAATCTTTCTTCAGATGACCCGGCTTACCACAGTACCAACAATCCCTCTTGTCTCTAGATTGGGACCTTTTGTCCTTTGATTTTCCTCATGACTTCCCACAATTTCTAGAATTGTTTCCTCTCTCCTTTGTTCTGCCCCTGCTTTCTGCATTCAAAACACTGCCTGATGTGGATGTTCCACCGAGCTTTTCCTACAAATTTTTTCGCCAAAATATCACCAACAACATCATCAAACTTCAATGTATTCGAACCAGAAACAGAATTGCTAACAGCCATTACCAAGCTATTCCAGCTTTCAGGCAAAGAACACATAATCAAAAGAGCCCTAACTTCTTCATCAAAATTTACTTTTAGAGAGGTTAATTGACTGGTGACCGTATTAAACTCATTCAAATGATCAGTAACTGACCCACCTTCTACCATTTTCATATTAAATAAACGCTTCATAAGAAATACCTTATTCGAAGCGGAAGGCTTTTCATATAACTTCGCCAGGGTTTCCATCAACTCTTGAGTTGTCTTTGCTGCTGTAATATTAAACGCCACCGATTGTGCCAGGCATAGATGAATACTGCCAAGAGCCTTTCTATCCAAGATCTCCCAACTCATCCGGACATTGTTGCGTTTCTTGGCTTTCCCTTCTAATGGCCGCCATAAATCCTTCTGATAGAGATAGTCCTCCATCTGATCTTTCATATCGATAGTTCTGCCCATTAAACTTCTCAACCTTCTTACTCCTCGTCACATTGTTCCCACTCAACCGTGAGATCTTCCTACAGATGATAATTGAAAAACACAACTCACTCTGATACCACTTGTTAGGGTTAGAGATGGCAGATATCTAACAATTAAATGTAGATTTAAATAATAAACAAAGAAACTAAAACATACACGAATAAATCATAACACGAGAATTTAACATGGTTCACCCAATCTGGGCTACATCCACCAAACCATAGCCATCCAATACTTTTATTATCCATGCAAAACCTATTACAATCTCGCAAATAATCACGTTTTTCATCATACTGTAACCCCCATCCCAACCCCTTTTAATAAGCTTTTAG
Organism: Sequoia sempervirens; assembly: GCA_007258455.2. Lineage (NCBI taxonomy): Eukaryota > Viridiplantae > Streptophyta > Pinopsida > Cupressales > Cupressaceae > Sequoia > Sequoia sempervirens. The sequence continues at coordinate 77,709 of VDFB02336474.1, forward strand.
AAGCTTCCGAATTAGGGTTTTACAAAGTCGGTTTTCTTTCTTTTTTTGGAGATTTTTCCTTTTTCGTTGATGATGCAAAAAAAAACAGCAAAAAAATTTTTCTCGGGGGCTGTGCCCCCAAACCCCCACCAGAAATGATAATAAAATGAATGAGTATGATAACAAAAATGAATATGAAATGATAATGGCATGTAATAAAATGAATGAGATAATTATGACATGATAATGATAACAACAAGAACTGATAATGATAATGATATGTAATAAAGAATGATGATGAAAGGAAACAGTATGTAATGATAATAATGATGTGATAAATGAAATGAGTATGAGATGAAATGTAATGTAATGGATATGATATGACAATGATATGATGAAATGATGGTAAATGATAATGATATGAATAATAAGGATATGAAAATGATAATGATGATAAGATGATATGATGAATATTAAAATGATTAAATAATGATATGATGAATGTTAAGAATAAATGATACAATAAGATGATGATGAGTGAAATGATAATGAAAATGTAATGAAATGAAATAGATTATGAAATGATGACTCAAAGATAAAATATGATAATGAAATGATAAGGAAGATGATAAAATGGTATGCAAACGTGTAAAATGAAAATGAAATGATAAGAAAGTAATAAGTGAGATGTTAATGATATGAAGATAATAGATAATGAAAATGATATGGGATTCAAATGAGATGGAAATGAATGATACATAATAATCTAGATGAAATGATAATGATAATAAAACAAATGTTTGAATGTCCTCTATAAATAGTCCAAAGAGACATGACAGTCGTTGATGTTTTGTTCAGTCTTTCAAAAACTCTAATGCAAATCCAGTATGCAGATATGTACATTGATCTAAATGAAATGAAACTAAATGAAACCAACCATTTGTTGAGCCTTTTGTTAGCTTTCTTGTATCATCATAGAGCCTTTTAAAATGTTGGAAGTATGTATAAGCATCAGAGGGGAAATTAGTACCAATGATGACCTAAGTACAAATTTCATGATTTTTGATATAGCAAGTGAACACAACCTTTGAGGTATAATTGAACTGAGATGACCTAAGCATTTCTTGCATAAACAAACAAATACTAACCACTTTCTGATGCAAATGTGGAATTGTCATCAATGATACGCTATAGAAATCATGTCCTGCGACATATTTGCACCAAATTGATAGTTAACCTCAAGATAGAAAACAAAGAAAAATCATCCTATTTCCTTGCCACTCTAGTTCAGTACATCATTGAGTTTGCTCCAGAGAGATGATATCAAAAATCAAACAACCATTGTTCAAAAAATTGTTATTCCAATCATTAGTTAGATTTTAGATCATCCAGATATGAGTCATGATATGGTATTTTGCTAAAAAATGTTGTGATAATGGATCAATGATTGGATTGTTTTTCATAGGATTTGATTGTTTGTTTGCATGATTGGTTTCTATATCATTGTCTAGCTATTTTGGTAAACTCTAAAAGTTTGATTTCCCCTAGTACTATCAATGTTTTCCCCCAGTATTGACACAACTTGTTGGAATGGATATGTACAATGATCAAGCCATGGTAAGACATTATCACTCTAGGAAAATTATGGCAATATGATGATGATACGATGCTAGGATGATGATAAAAAGATGCATGAAAGCATAAAAGCTAAGTGCAAAACATGAACTAATAGATGGAGAGCTACAAATAGCGTCTATTTTCTAGATTTTCACTATCTATCTTTATTGCATTTTTCTAATTTCTTTTTAATTTTTTTGTATTTTTCTTGTCAATAGACTGCCTGTTGCTAGGTTTTCACCCTATGATGAGTGTTTTTTTTTTTAGGACATTTTTTGCTATTTTTTTGATTTTTTTAGGACATTTTCTACTATTTTTGTGATTTCTTCATGACTTTTTCTACTATTTTTGTGATTTTTTCAATACTTTTCTAATGTTTTTGTGATTTTTTCAGGACTTTTATGGATGAGGACAACTACTTCAGACATAATACTTTTTCAGTTGTATTTTTTTTATTGTTTCATCAAACAAGTGCCCTTCTAGCGTTGATAGTTTGTATGCTCCTAAACCGTACACTGCTATGACCACATACGGACCCAGCCAATTTGGTTCAAACTTTCCTTTCTTCTTTCTGCCTTGTTGATTCTATGGGTTTTCCTTTAGAACAAGATCACCAACCTAAAAGGTACATGGCTTGACTCTGTGATTGTAGCTATGAGACATCATCTATTGATATGCTTTCAAATGATCAGTTGCTCATTGTCTCTTTTCATCAAGGGGTTCCAACTCTTGCAATAGGGAAACTTTGTACTCCTAATCCATTATGAGACCCTTCAAGGATACCCTTAATGATGGGATCTCAACTTCTAGTGGCAATATGGCTTCTACTCCATAGACAGGAGCATATGATGTTGCTCATGTTGGCATTTTGATGCTAGTTCTATAGGCCCATAATGCGGGATTGAATTGAACGTGCTAATATTTCCCTGCATCATTCACAGTCTTCTTCAACATTTTCAATATTGTTTTGTTTGAGGCCTCTGCTTGGCCATTCCCTTGTGGATAATAAGGTGTTGAATATATGTGTTGGATATGGAATGTCTCACAAAGTTCATCAACATCTTGATTCTTGAATGGTCGTCCATTATCTGTAATGATGGAATTGGGAATTCCATAACGACAGATGAGATAATTGAGTATGAATGATGAGATTTGTTTTCCAATAACCTTAGTGAGAGGGACTACCTCAATCCACTTGGTAAAATACTTTGTCACCATGATGATGAACTTGTGTCTATTCGATGATGAAGGATGAATTTTTCCAACTAGATCTAACCCCCATTGAGAGAATGGCCAGGTCGGTGTAAATGGTTGTAGTTCCTGTGTTGGTGCATGGATAATATTTCCATGTATTTGACATTTTGATCACTTCTTTACAAAAGTAAATGATTTCCTCTCCATAGTCGGCTAGTAGTAACCCATTCTAATCAATTTCTTGGATAAGGTTAGTCCACTTGAATGAGTACCACAAATGCCACCATGAACTTCTTGTAAGGCCTTATCGAATTCATCACAGTCAAGAAATTGAAGTAAAGTACCATCAAGACCGTGGCGATAGAGAGTGTCAGCGATAAGGGTATAGCGAGAGGATTGGCAGATAAAATTGTGCTTTTGGTTATAGGATAAGTTAGGTGGTAAGATGTCATCTTTTAGGTAGGAATAAATCTTTCCATACCAAAGTGAATCAAATCCTACTAAGTGGAAAATAATTTGTCTTTCAAGTGTGTCATAGGCAGGTATAAATGATTGTTCCACAAAAAATTCATAGCGAGCCTGATTTTCTAGGAATTGCAATAATGATGCAATTGTGGCCATGGCGTCAACCGCCTTGTTATCAAGTCTTGGAATCTATATGAATTTGATCTCTACAAAGTATTTCTTGAAATCATCAACCATCTTCTTATATGGCAACATTTTTTCATCTTTGGTTTGATAATCATCATTGATTTGATTTATGACTAACTGTGAGTCACCATAGACTTGTAGTTCTGTGATTCTTCATTCCAATGCTATCTTGATTCCAGTGATTAAAGCTTCATATTCATCTATGTTGTTGGTGCATGGAAACATTATCCTATATGACTGAGGAATGGTATTTCCTTAAGGGGTGACAAAGAGTATGCCTACCCCTGATCCATGTTGAGTAAAAGAACCATCAAAGTATAATGACCATGGTTGTTTGGATTCCATAGTGAAGACATCGGCATCTAGAAATTCAATGTGCATGGGATGTTCTGCTTGTAGTGGTGCTTCAGCCAGTTGATCAGTGATAACTTGTCCTTTGACTGCTTTATGATCAACATAATGGATATAAAACTCACTTAAGATCATCACCCATTTTTCTAACCTTCCTATTAATGTAGCCTTGCTTAGCAGATACTCGAGTGGATCAATCTTTGCGACAAGATTAACTATATGAGTTAACATGTAGTGTTGAAACTTCTGTGAGGAAAAGACTACTACTAGACAAGCCTTCTCGATGAAAGTGTAGTTGAGTTCATGACTTGTTAGTGTCAGGCTGATATAATAAATTGCACATTCCTTTCTTGTAGAGTCTTCTTGTGCTAATAATTCCCCCAAAGATGTTGTTGCAGCAATGTACAAGATAAGAGGTTTATCCGGATTTGGTGGTACCAGAACTGGTGGGTTCATTAGGTATTGCTTGATTTTTTGAAAGGCCATTTCACACTTATCATCCCATTTGAAAGGAACGTTCTTATGCAATAGATGTGTGAAAGGTAGACTTTTACCTACTAGTTGTGCAATGAATCTTCATATAGATTGAAGTTTTCCTTGCAATGATCTCAACTGACTAATATTCTTTGGTGGAGGAATTTCCATGATTGTTTGTACCTTGGCTAGATCTACTTCAATTCCTTTTGCTGATACTATGTATCCCAAAAAATTTCTAGATGTGACTCCAAAAACACATTTTTTAGGGTTGAGGTGAACTTTGAACTTTTCCAATCTTGCAAAGATTTTGGATAATACCTCAAGATGTCCTTCTCTTGTGTATGTCTTTTCCAATATGTCGTCTAGATAATCTTCCATGAATGTGTGCATCATGTCATGAAAAATTGTAGTCATAGCTCTTTGATAAGTAGCTCTAGAATTCCTTAGACCGAAGGGCATGACATTCCAATAGTAAGTCCCCCATGGACATGTGAACGCTATTTTGTCCTGGTCTTCAAGTGCAATCTTGATTTGGTTATAACTAGAAAAACCATCCATTAGTGAATACATGGAATGGCTAGCTATCAGATCAACTATAGTATCAATGTTGGGAAGTGGGAAGTCATCTTTAGGACATGATTTATTAAGATCTCTGAAATCTGTACACACTCTTAACACTTTTGTCAGGCTTGGATATAGGAACAATGTTGGAGATCCATTCTACATAGTCGATTGATCTTATAAATCCCACATCGAGGAGTTTTCTTAGTTCTTCCTTAACTAGTAGTGCAACGTGAGGATGCATCTTTCTGAGCTTTTGTTTTACAAGTTTAACTTCTAGCTTGATAGACAAGTGATGCATTATAATATTAGGATCAAGACCTAGCATGTATGCATAAGACTAGGAAAAGTTGACTTGATTTTCTCTGAGAAATTCCATGAACTCTAGCACTTCTCTATCTGTCATTGATGCAGCTAACTATAGAACCCTTGATTTTTCTATAGTTTCAAGATTAACTTCTTTTGTAGGTTCAATCAAGATAGGTGATCGCTCATGATTGTGCTCTAGAAGAGTGTCAATTATCCCATCATCTGGTGCCTTAAAAAGGTTTTCACCATTTGATATGCTCTTTGTTTTATCTTTTGCTTGATCTAACACTACTAGATTTTGGTTTTCACCGTTAGATCTTTCTTTTTTATTTTCATTTTTGTAGCTAGGAGACTTGACACATTCCTTATTAAAGACTCTGCCAAAAATTTCCAGTGGAACAATCATTTGTGTCATCTGCAGAAAGGAAGTTCATGATAGATTCGTCGGTTGGGAACATAGGTATATCGAGAGGTTCAGATAGATCCCAGTCAATGAGATCTGGATGTATTAGCGGTAGTGGGTCATTAGGCTATGTGAAATCAGCTATGGCTATGGTCATAATGGAGGTGTCTGTAGGATCCGAGGTATGAGGTAGATCAATGATGGTATTGTTCTTACGATAGTCTTGTTCAATTAAATCTAACTCGGTATCACTAGAATCATAGTTGCATTGTAGTTCAGATTCTTGTGGTTGGGACCTTGAACCTTCTCCTTCGATTAGAGTTGGGGTGTACTTGTGCACCACATCAACCTATTTGTCTCTCCAAAATTCATCATTGTGGATGGTGTCCCATTCATATTCTACAGAGTCTGTGTCAGAGTTATTATCTAAAAAAATTTGAATTGCTGTCAAGCAGGCTTCTCTTGGATCTGAACCTTCTTGCAATGTGAGGACAGTATCATGCAACTGTTTGGATGTTATTTATTTTGAGTTGGTATCATAGCCTAGACCTATTTTATCTTTTGCAGTGAGTCTTGGAAGGTGAATAGGCCAACTACTCCTTTTCTTTTTCCAATAGGACCATTACCATCATAGCCCATCTTTTGCATGATTGAATATCCTTTACCATATTGATCAGTTGTAGTTTGACATTGAGAACTGTTTCATCTTCATCTTTATAGGGCCAACTTAGAATTTCTCTATCCTTAGAGTCTTCCATGGGGAATTTCTCTTTGATAAATTATCCATTAAACTTTGTAATTGGTTTTGTTGGTGGTTGTGTTGATGTTGATGCTACAGATATCTGATGTTGTGTGATGGAAGGTTGTCCGTGTGACCGAGGCAATGTAGGTAGATTAGCAAGATAGAAAAAATATTCTCCTACTTTGTTGTCCTTGAACCGTAGTTGCTTATCAAATATTTTGGTTAACTGACTGATTTGTGTATCAATTTGGGGAGAAGTACTAGCAGGATCTTCTCAATTGTTGGGAACCAAAGTATCTTGACTAGCTTTGATGTTGGTGCAAGTCTAACTATTAGAATTATCAGTTGGTATCATGATCTCCTATCTGTCATAAGGAAACTTAAGACATTGATGATATGTGGATGGGACAGCTTGCATTTTGTGGATCCAAGGATGACCCAACAAGATGTTGTATACAAGATCACGGTCTAATACTTGACAGAAAGTATTCTTGATAACAGGTCCCACTCTAATTGGCAGCATGATTACACCCTTGGATGCTCTTTCCTCATCATCATAGGCTTTAATAGTAATCTTTCTTATAGGATCAATGGATTCCTCAGAAAATCCTAAAGCCTGAACTAACTTCTTGGTACATATGTTTAAACCAGCACCTCCATCTATTAGCACACATTTGACACAAAACTTGTGGATCATGACTTCTAAGTATAGTGATGAGTTATGGGGGTGATTCATGGAAACATCATCTTTTTCAGAAAATGAGAGGCATGTGGGTGAGGACAAGTGTCCTACCATGGCTTGAAATCGATCCACATCTAGATCAGTGGATAAAGTTGTTTCAACGAGGGCCTTTTCAAGAATTTCCTTATGTGTTGGGGAAATCTAAGCAGGAGTTTTTCCAAGTTGATTGATTAAATCATATTGATGTTGAGGTGGGGGCACAATGCATTTTGAAGAAGCACCCTTTAAGAAAACTTTAGCTTATGCCCTTGTTACGTTAGCTTCTCCATATTCCATCTTTTCCTTAACTTTTATAACATTGACCCACTTGTCGTTAGTGTAGATATGATTGATTATATGCTCATGTCGATATGATTCGCACTTTTTCCAAAAGACTCACCCTTTTGATAGTTGGGAAAAGGATTTGAAAATGCTTCGTGGTCTTCGTTTGATTGTTGATTTCCTTCTATTGTGAAGGTGCCATTTTCGATTAAGTCCTGAATGGAATTCTTCAAGGCTTGGAAATTATTCGTACGATGGCCTTTACACCTATGATATTCACAATAGTATGCATTATTCCAAGATGGCGGCTTCACACTGAGTTTGAAGTTATGTTGAGGCAGTAGAGTGATAACGTTCTTTTCCATCAAGTCTTTAAAGGAAGATTCTAGAGATTGACCCAATGGAGTAAAAGTTCTTCTGCTAGAGAAGAATGAAGATCATTGTGGATTCATGTTTGATGTATTTCCTAAGGTATTGTTATTGTTGCCATGATATCCTTGATTGTTGGTATTACCTTGATTTGGAGAAAAATTTTGATTCACATTATTCCTCGAAGGAGGAGGATTGTTTCCCTGATTCGATACTGAGTTGATACTGTTATAGTTATTGTTGCGAGGAGCACTTGGAGGACTAAGAAAAAATGGCTTAGTCGAGACATGATTTGCATCTACAACACCATCATTCACTACATTTTTGTTGCAAGTCCAAAACTTATATTTATCATTGTGGTGACTTGATGAGCTAGGATTGTCCTTATCAAGTTTGATTATCCCTCTCTAGAATAAGGCACTTTCAATTGTGATGGCATTTCCAATCAATTTTTGAAAAGAGGGAGGACAACAAAGATTAAGACGATAGCTCATTTCTTGATCCAAGCTATTTATAAAGGTAGTGATCTTTTCCTTTTCAGGAACATGACGTGGATATCTAGCGAACAATCTTCTCCATCTCTGAAGAAAATTAATGAATGGTTCACCAGTTTTTTGTTTATCCTTGCATAGATCAATCATGGTTATTTGATGTTGTATGTTGTAGGAATATTGTGATATGAACTTGTTAATCAACTCCTCAAATGTCTTGACAGGCGGTGTGATTTTCGATAGCCATTCCATAGATTGGCCTCCAAGACTTCTAGGAAACAAGCGCATCAAATATGTATCCTCATGGGAAAACTCTAAAGTCATGTTTCAAAAGTCCCTAATATGATCAATTGGATCCAATTTCCCGTTTTAACTATCAAACTTTGGGATTTCACAATGTTTGGGAAATGGGATCATGTTGAGACTCCTATCAAAGGGATAAGGACAAATGTCATCAAGAGCATATGTCTTCATTGTGGTTCCCCCTTGTATTTATTTAATTTTCTCTTGAAGTACCTTAACTTGTTGGGATAAAGTACTAACATCAGACAAGGGTGTCTCATCGAGACCTTTCTTTAAGTTTTCAATATTAAAATCATGAGGCAACTTAGCTCCTTTGTCAGCCAGATACAGGAAATATTTTTATTTGTTGTGCTCTAAGATATTTTATAATGCTCTGTGAAATTTAGGATATTGCTTAGCTTCTCTAAGGTGATGCTCTTCATCTTGTTCATCATCACTAGCTTTAGGGGTTTTGCTCAGATCTCTGTTGGAAGTAAACAAGTCATTTTCTCTTTCGGCCATGTTGTCTTCAAAAAGGGGATTTTGACTCACACTATAAAGAGGATCACTATTTTTACCTTCTTCTTGAGTTCTTTGGGTATGATCTTCTTGTTGAATATCCTCCTTCAGCTTATTGTATTGTGATCTTGTAAAAATAGGCATATGATTTCAAGATGTTCTTCTAAACTTAGATCATAGTTTGATAAGTGAAAAAATGATGATGTTTTAATCTAATAAGATGAAAATCATATGATATGATCAAAAATATGTTCCTAATTTGTGATTGTGGCTTCCAATGATAAAGGATGTCAGAATCCTGTTGGGGGAAGTTGATTCAGTAATTAGAAGTTTGTTTGAAAGGTGCACTCATAAGATTTGATCCTTGTTTTTGAAGAATGATAAGTATAGCCTAATTCACTAAAGGATTGTGTTGGATATTCAATAGAAGGTTGTGGTATATAATTGAACTCAAGAGGCTGATTTTGATTGTGTCATTGTGAGAGAGCTCTTCTCTGAAAATAGGCCCGTGAATCTAGAGGCTCTACAGTGTATTTGTTAGTAAATCCCCTAACAAAATCTTGGTACCTATGGAGAAATTTGTGGTAATGGAGCAAGACGTTTTGACTCTTGTACAAAAATTTCCTTCGTTATAAAGTTTTCTTGTAACCTAGATGTTTCTTGGGTTTCTTGATCCTATTGGCAATCAACTTGAAAATTTTGGTTGATTTCCACTCCCTAAGCATGAGAGAAATGTTGATATACTACTGTACTAAGGATGTTATAAACTTAGATCTTTCGAAAGTAATAATTCTAGAAAATTGACAGATGCACTACTTTGTACCTTGTATGCACTGCAGAAATAGGTATGTGTGCTAGACAAACAGTTAAATGTCCTACAATGTCTCGGATGTGCTACTCTATGTCCTATATGCGCTACAGAAAATGTTTTCACAATGACCAAAAACTGTTTAGAAATCTCGCGTATGCTCTAAAACAAACTCTAAAAGTGATGAACTAACCAGTGAATGCGCTAGAACAACTTCATATGCACTAGAATATACCCTATATGCGCTAAAATAGTTTTTCAGAGTAATTTTTTGAATAGTTTGTGAGTAGTTTTAGCTAAAATTTGGCATGTTCATTCTAGATGATCTTTTATCTGAATTAGTATGATTGAAAACACAGTAAACACTCTGAAAATAGTTGTTCTTTTAAGCCCTATACTAAACATCAAGTGTATGTTCAAAAATGTTTTTCAAAAAGTGTTTTCACAGGTTTTGCACATAAAAGATAGTACAAGTAGACTCACTCTTAGTACGCAAGTAGGTCATCATAATAATCAACAACCCACATCTTAGAACTGTGTTGACTCACACAACCATGTCACCCCCAAAGGGGCACCTGTGTTTTTATCTTTTCTAGGTGCATACTCAGAGTGATGGAAGTGGATACTAGATCCCCTGAGCAAACGGTCCTTGGCAGTTATATGGTGAGTATCTTGGGGGTAGATTCTTCCCTCTCCTTGCACTATGATTATTAGGATGTTCAGAAACTGACATGATTGGCTACTACACTAGGTTTGTAGTAATGGTTTCCATTCGATGCAGCAATAATAAACTTCCTCAAGAGACCTCCCAACCTTTAGAACAAAGGCCTTGGGGATGGTTATCTTGCACACTACCAGCAAAAGTGGGTTTCCCTAGATTCGCTTTAAATTTTATAGTGGGGTGGAATAGTCTAGCTTTGACTTGAACCCACTTGGGTCGTTCCTCTTGGGTGAGTACTTTTTCCCACAAGAGTAGGCCCTCTACATGATGTAATAAAGCATGAAATTGCAGAAATGTAAAAGGTAAGTCTAGTATTTTGGTCACCCAATTAAGGGGAGAGCATAGACCTATTGCCACAAGCATAGTAGATAATGTTCTTTTTAGAGCCCAAATCACCATGATCTAATCTATGTGAAGATGTTGCTTCACAACAAGCATGGGATTCATTTTAACTAAAAAAATAATGTGTGGTGACTATCCTAGATTGCTTCATTTTAATCCATGTCTACCCTAGGGTTGCTTTGTTTTAAAAACTAGATGTGACTATCCTAGATTGTTTCTTTTTAAGCCAAAAAAGGTTTTGTCTGTGGAAGGCGTCAGACTCATAAACCTATTTAGTTACTAATTGTATGCACTAAAATATCACCTATATGTGCTACAAAAACAATTCAATGTGCTAAAACAGATCATATAAGCGCTACAGAAAGTCCCAAATGCACTAAAACAACTCCTAAATGCACTATAAGAAAAATGCAACTATTTTTTTTAGCAAATTTTTTAATAAACTGAGCTGAGTATATGCACCATTTTGTTCCTCATAAGGATCATTTTGTTCCTTAAATGCACCGAAATAGTTCTTGTATGTGCTAAAACACCTACAAAAGCACTAAAAGAAATCTTGGATGCACCATAGAAAACCTTGGATGCGCTACAAAAATCCACGTATGCGCTAAAACAGAAAATTTTGTCAATAATCTAAATTCCAGAACGTGAAATCCTGTCAAAAAACCTACAAATAGATGTTAAAAATAGGGCAAGGCCCCATGGTGGGTGCCAGAAATGTGTGATCGGTTTTGAGTGTATGATAAATATCAAATATGGATTAAAAAAAATCAAACACACCAATGAAACTTTAAATTAAAGCATAAAATAAAGAAATAAAATTGCAAACTCTGTTTATGCTTCAAAGGCATTCCATTGTCCTCTATCTCTAGTGTTTTCATTGATTCCAACTAGCTCTCAGATCTTGGGCTATGCTCAACAAACGGTCTTCCTAGAGAAAAAGATTGAATATGAATGTATGCAATGCTATGCTAAGACATGATTATTCTGATGTCAAACATGGTTGATAAAATGAAAGATTATGAAAATGCTATGAATGCTAAAGCTAATAATGACAATGCTAAGATGCTAGAATGCTAGAATGTAAGTAATCTCTAATTCGCATGTGTTGTGTGTAACCAATGCTTGGATTTGCAGCAGCATTTATAGAGTTTTTGAAAGATCATGATTGGCTAATGTGATCAACGACTGTGAAAATTCTTGGCAGATCGAATGGTTGAAGATGGATAAGACTGAAGAAAAATAGAAGAAAGCAGAAAACATGCTTTGTTTTCTTTTCTGTAAAATAAATAAAGATGAGATGATAAAGATGAATTGTAAAAATCATCTTTTTGTGAGATTTGAGGAAAAACTTAAGATAAATAATGAATTGTGATTTCAATTATTTATTTATGGGTGACATGGAAGATTTTATTAAGATTTGAAAGATAATGGAAGATTTCATAATTAAATAAAACATTTAATTATGATTTTGAAAAGATATGAAAAGATATTTAATTAAATAAAAGATATTTAATTAAATACAAGATATTTAATTAAATAATATTTAATTAAACTTTTTAAGAAATGACATGTGGATGAAATTAATTAAATAAAATATTCAACTAATTAGAAAAAAGATTTGAATAAGAGAAAGGAAATTAAATTTAAGTAAATCAAAGATTTAATTAAACTTAAATGTGATAATTAATTTAAATAAACAATAATATTTATTTAATTAATTAATTAAGTGGAAGAATAAAGTGAATGAACAATATAATTAAATTAAATAAATTTAATCATATGTAGAAGACTTAAGAGAATTTAATTAAATAATAAATATTTAATTAAATGTTAGGATTAGACATGACCATTTTTATGCATAAACAGGTTTAGCTCCACAATGTGAAAAATAAAAAATAAGGCTCCTAGAATGTTGTGTTGAATGAAAATGATGTTTTTTACAAAAACCCATCCATTATTTTCATGGTCAAATAGTCTCAATTTGATGAAAACTAAGAGAAGTTATTATGGATAGACCTCATGTGCACCTATAGGTCTAGACAAAACATTCATAGGTGTCACAAATTATGAGAACTGATTTATCATATTTTGGCAATTTTTTCACCTAGGTTTCTTAAGAGACTTTGTTGGAAGCTTGTAATATAAAATTATTGGAATACCTAGGGTGTTAAATGGCTCCTCCCCTATCATTATTCTACACATCCTAATGCTTTTCATAGTTAGTTCAACCCATGAGGTGAACAAAAATTATGGATCTTGGCAAGGTTGCACGATGAACACAAATGATTCTTTTTAGAAGAATGGATCCATTGTTTCCATAGTCAAATGGTCTCAGGCTAAAAAAAAATTGAGATATATTATTGTGGATAGATACCACACACACCCATAGGTCTAAATAGAACAATTTTTAGGTTCCATTGATTCTAAGAACCACTCTATCATAGTTTGGTAGTTTTTTGCACTTAGGTCTCTTAAGAGACTCTACCTAAATCTTGTAGTTTTGAATAATTGAAACACCTAGGGTGAAAAATGGGGCTTCCCCTATAATTAAACCACCCACCCTAATTTTTTGGCATATTTTTTCAACCTCACAATTTTAAGAATAAAAAATATGGCTCCTATCAAGGTTGTGTTGAATGCAAGTGACATTTTTTGTAAGAATGCATCCATTATTATCATGGTACAAAGATATTGTGCTAACAAAAAATGACAGAGATTATTGAATGAATAGACCCCATGTGCACTTTTGTCGTGGATGTAGGTTATTGGTTGTATATGTCGAGGATATTGAGAAAATTGTAATGAAGAAAGGTTGCAAGTGTTCAATGGTTGCTCTAGGTTTGCTCGGAGATTTGCTCCTATGTGTGGTTCAGATATGTTGATCATGATTGTTGGAAGCTACCATATCCAGATTCTTGGCTTCTAATTCATTGTACAATGTGAGTTATGAGCACGAGTTGTGAACTATGGTTTTCAATGTATCTGGCTGAGATTTGGGAGAAATGTTGTTGGTCTGGATTTCTTTTTGGTTGAGTCTTATGGCTTACGGTTCTAGAGTTAAATTGTTGTGATCATGTTGAAGATAATTTTGGTGTTTGAAAATATTGGATCATACTAAGGATTGTGTGTGCTTAATTTTTCTATGTTTTTACACTGGTTTGGCCAACCTTGTGTTGAACACTACTCTTGAAGTTGATGAAGCATGTTGGGACCTATTTGGGTCCTCATCAAGTGTGTGTTTGGGTCACCCTCATTCTAATTCCACCCTAGGATGTTTTGGTGCTGACCTAATTTGAATTTAATGATGGATGGCCAAATTTGGGTATGTTTCTGTAGAAATCCAAATTTGATCACTCTCATATGATCAAATTTACCTCTTTATTCATCCATTCCATCAATATTAATTTATTTAATTAATATTACACTTCCTGCCTAAGGTCCTTGAAGTATTTAATTTAACAATTAAATATTTTACCTTACATCCTTTCCTTCTCTAAATTAAATAAATACCTCAATTTATTTAATTTAGTCATCTAATCTTTTGAATAAAATCAATTTAAAATTCTTCCTTTTTCTCTCTCCTTGTCACATCCTCCATAATCCCTTTCTAATATAGATTAATTTAACTAATATGTGCATCCTCTTAATCAGGGATTAATGTCACATCTTCCTGCATTTTCCACTCGCTTCTAATCTCTCATTAATTATCCTAATCAGGTGTTTGCACAACCTTAATCAAAGTCATTAGCCACGTTTAGCACCCCTTTTTAGTCAACCTTTTCATTTGCCTCTTTTGGCATTGACCCTCTTCCTCGTGTGAATTTTTAATTCACATTTATTAATCCTAGGTCTCTCTCCTCCCCATTTGAATTTTTAATTCACATTTTATCCTTTCAAAGCTTACCTTATCCCCATGCAACTTCTAGAAAATTTGACTTGTCACCTCACTCACATGTGACAAATCCCCACCTTTTTGGAAAACCTCTCTTATCCACTAGATTCTCCCAAGAATGTGAATTTTTAATTCACATTTATTTCTCCAACCACTTTCTCTTTTCCCATGGAGATTTTTGAGGAATTCCAAAATTCCTCAAATGTCACTTTCATCCTCACTTGGGGACAAGAAGTTCCCCTTTGAGGAAATCTTCTCACCCCCCAAGGTATTTGTCCTTCCTCCACATCATGTACCTCCCTTCCACCTCACTTCCACATCATCTTATCCTAAGCCATCTCACATTCCACATGTCAAGATGTGAGGGCTTGTAAGTCCTCAACTCACCATAGCCCTACATCTTGACTTGGTGGCTCAATCTCAACCATTGAATTCTCTAGAGAATTCAAATTTCTCTATAAATACCCCCCCTCTAAGGCATTTAGAAGACTTAGTCATTTTGTACCTACATGTTATTTTGAACACTCAACTCACAATCATATTCTTACTTAACCAAGCCATTTAGCCATTTGCATTTGCATCCCACCATATAATAAATCTTGCATTTAGTCATATTAATAGCCATCCAAGGAGCACACAAGTACTCAAAATCAAGGGCTAACCAAGGAATTTCAACTGCAAAAGAGAAGGTATAATCATTTGCAATCTTCTTTCATCTTATTTCTTTGTGTTAACAATTTCTTAGGCTAATCTTGAGGTGTCCCTTTGTGTTCTTATTGCATTATATTTGTTTCACATCTTTAGAATAGGATAAACATTTAGGATCATTTCTGGCACACCCGGTGGGACCCACAAGCGGGTTCCTCTATTTTACGTTTGTTGTTGTTGAGATTGTTTGTAGGAATAGGTCATAGAGGGGAAACTACACCCTCCTATACACTACAAAGGGGAAACTACTCCCTCTTACTCCCTCTTATACACTGCAGAGGGGTGACTATGCCCTCTGGTTCACCGCAGAAGTGCAACTGCACCCTTTGGTTCACTGCAGAGTGGTGACTATGCCCTCCTGTACATGGCAGAAGTTCAATTACACCATTCTACTACTACAGAAGTTCAACTATGCCCTTTTCTTTGCTACAAAAGTTCAACTACACCCTCCTGTTTGTTGCAAAAGTTCAACTGCACCCTTCTACTGCTGCAAAAGTTCAACTATGACCTTTTTTTTTGCTACAAAAGTTTAACTACACCCTTCTATTGCTGCAGAAGTTCAACTACACCCTTCTATTTGTTGCAGAGGTTCAACTACACCCTCCTATTGCCGCAGAAGTTCAACTACACCCTCCTACTATAGCAAAAGTTCAACTATTCCCTCCTGTTGCTACAGAAGTTCAATTGTACCCTTCTGTTCCTGCAGAAGTTCAACTACGCCCTTCTGTTTACTGCAGAAGTTCAATTGTGCACTCCTGTTGTTGCAGAAGTTCAACTACACCCTTCTATTTGTTGTTGAAGTTCAACTACGCCCTTCTGTTTGTTGTAGAAGTTCAACTGTGCCCTCCTGCTACTGCAAAAGTTCAACTGCACCCTCCTGCTACTATAGAAGTTCAATTGTACCCTCTTGTTTTTCGTAGAAGTTCAACTACGTCCTACTATTGCAGAAGTTCAACTACGCCCTTTTGTTTGCTGCAGAAGTTCAACTGCACCCTCCTGATGCTGCAGAAGTTCAACTACGCCCTTTTGTTTGATGCAGAAGTTCAATTGCGCCCTCTTCTTTGCTGCAGAAGTTCAACTACACCCTTCTGTTTGCTACAAAAGTCCAACTACACCCTTCTGCTACTACAGAAGTTCAACTATGCCCTTTGTTTGCTGCAGAAATTCAACTGTGCCCTCTTGTTTATTGCAGTGGGGTGGATATGCCCCAAAACAACATAGTTTGAAAGGTAAAATAGCCATTTTAGCTTTGTTTTTGCTCCCATTTTTTGTTCTTTTCTGATTCTAACCCCCTAACATTGTTTGTTTCAAGGATATTGGTGTTTTTGCTAACATTTTGCATCATATTCTTATGTAATTGGCGAAGAAAGAAGAATAAAACAACTAACGTTTCCTTGCAGGGCCTTCTGTTTGCACAGATTTCCAAAGATATCCTTGTTTTTTGTTAATCTAGGAACATAGTTTAAGTAGGGGAGGTAATATTAGTTGTTTGTTGTGTCTATCTTTTTGTGTTATCTAAAGAGGGCATTAGTTTTTTTTCACTTTCCCTTTGCACTTCATGTGAGCCTAGGGAGTAGTTGGAAATGATTAGTGCCTTCTTTATAGTGGGACCTACTTGGGGATTTCATGACCCCAAAGGACCATTCCAACCATGCATACCAGTAGGGTATATAAAGGGGGGGAGCAAAATTTGTACCCCAATCCAGTCACGTTGTAATTGGCGGAGCATTGAAGCTAGGGTGATATGGTCTAGATAAATGTGAAGAGTTTGTCTGAGCCCTTTAGTATCTCGTTGGGGTTACCGACTGACGCTTGTGATGGGCTAGTGTTCACGGTTGTGCCTCACATACCGAGAGTATATCAAGAACTCCCTAGACACCTTGTGATCCTAGATTAAGACCTTTATTGACCATACCCTTAATACTAATTGTAGGATTGTGCTTGTTTGAAAGTGCTTTCT
>VDFB02336475.1:0-10271 GCA_007258455.2 Sequoia sempervirens
CAGCCTTGGAGATAGTCATGATTGTTTTGATTAATGGGTAAAAACAAGTTTTAGAGGGACCTGAAACCCTTTTCAAGAAGGTTTTGAAGAGACTCGAAACCCTATCAAAATAATGTTACAAATAGATAAAACTTAGACAATCAGCGGCCCAACAACAACAACCACCAAAAAATAGACTAGATTACTCATGTTGTAAAGATTAGGTTTTGAAGGGAACCTTCAACCCTCTACAACCAGATTTTTATAGGGACCTTGAACCCTAACTACTAATAGAAACTGCCAAATTCAACTAGGTAACAACACAACTTGCAACAACTAGTTCGCAACAAACCATCCACTCAAAATAGTCAGCATTGAGCCAAGACAAAATATCTTGTTGGGACTCGGTGGATTTTTTTGCTACATGAGGCTAAAGCCTTTAACATAGGCATTATTTATATCCATTTAAAATACAATCAATGTTGTTGTAGAGGGAATAAAGGTGGCATTAAAGTTTCAACCAATTTCTAAAGTCATTAAGAAGCAATAGCTTCTATTAATAGAATGCACATTAATGTGAACAAATGGCAAAGAGGTGTTGCATGTTAGGGAGTTTATGACTCTTATAGTGGTGATTAAAAAGGTAGTTTAAAAATTTAGTAAGAGAGCAGTTAAGTGGTTAAGACTGGGGAGTTAGAGAGAAAAGGGGATTATTGCATAAGATACTGGGATTGATACTTTTTTTTAAGCATTATTCATATCCACGGGAGAAGGGGAGTGTGGGCTAGAGAGCAAAGAAGAGTATAATATGTTGGACGTTGATTATTATGCAAAGCTTGGAGATTATGAGGCAACACGATGGGGATTGAGAGGAGATAGCATAATTTTGTGAAAGATTGAGAATAGTGTTGTGGATTGTTGTGGATTATCAAATAAATCTCTCTAGTTTTGATCAGGGAATTTATATTTGGCTGTCATCTGTGGTAAATATTGAAGAAGATATATAAAAAAATTAAAGATTAGATTTTGGAAATTTGAGACTTATTAGAGAATCTTGGTTGAGCACTGTAATTGTGTTTTGGAATTTCTAAAAGTGTAGAAATAGAGAGTCAACACGGGCATACTTTCATATTTTATTTTTCTCATGTAATTTTATAGTTTAAATCTAGAGTTTCAGATATAAAAAGATGAAATCAGCTTGATTATTATAGTGACTTGCCTGTATTTGGGAAAGCAGAGGCAGAATAGATTACATTTATACTGGGCTTATGCACTTTAGTATTTAATCTCTTTTTAAAATCTGAGAATAGATAGCAAAGGAGATTTACTTTCTTAGTTGCCCGTCTGAGATTATATTTATTTTCTTAGGAAACTACATTTACAGTTTGATATGTGTATGTATATATATACATACATTCAAAGTGGTATATATATATATATATATATATATATGTATGTATGTATGTATGTATGTATGTATGTATGTATGTATGTATGTATGTATGTATGTATGTATGAAGATTGTGTAAGGGATATTTTTTGTTATAAATTTATACAATTATAAGATAAACTTGAAGCTTACTTGTTGAGTTGACTGAAAGAAATCAATTTTGTAATCTAAATTGTTGAAAGATTTTAAACACCACAATAACGATCTCTTTCTCATAAAAGAAATTGGTAAGATATATTACTCATTTGTAAAGTTGATAAGAACTTATGTGAAAGACAAGGCGTCTTGAGTTGGACTCATTATTGAAAATATTATAATCGAAATTGTACATAAAAATATGAGAGTAGTTTACTCTTAGATTTGAATGCAAGAACTTATGAACAAGTGGTAGTAGCCAAGTTTCAAAATGTTGTGAGTATGCAACATGGGTGTTCATTGTTAGGAAAATGTTTCCATCTTAGTCATTTACCGACTATAGTAAGTTATACTTGTATGATTTAATATCCTTAAGAAAAGTTAGACAAGCAATTAACCAAATGGTCATGTGTTAAACCTTAGGTGTAAGGTCATTTCTAGTCAAGTTAGAGGTGTGTGAACTCACAAATTTTTTTCCTATGGAAGTGTTTGATATATTTCAAAGCTTTTGCCAAAGTAATGCAAAATTATTTACTTGCATTAGTTGGTTCACCATGTTCCAGATTGCATATCTAGTCAGATTGGTCATACTTAGTTAGAGATGTCTAAAGTTATATGGTCAACTGGTTATATAGGACACAACACTAGAACTCATATGGTATGTATTTGTTGGTTCTTTTGTCTATACTCTTCATGAAGGGTAGGGCCACTTCCAATTGGAAGGTGTGTGGGGGACCACCTGTCTGTGGTTGGAGGTAAAGTGATCAGGTGATGCTCTCCCTCATGTAGACAAAAACGTCGAGGCTTGTGAGACATAAGAAAATTTATAGATATATAAGGCTTGACCTTGTATCTTATTATGTGTAATATAAACTTATTTACATGAAAAGCATTTCACGTATGAATTGAAAATGAAAATTTTATCTTATTTCTCAAGTTGTAATTAATATAGTTTAAATTGAAAAGTTGTATTATTCATTTATATATTGGTCATGTTTGAAAAATACTATATGAAAGTGAAATTTTTATTATCCTATTTTTAAGCATATGTTTATTTACTTCTATGGTAAAATATTAGAATTTACTAAGTAGAATGAGTGGGTATGTTACACTATTCCTTTCATAGTTGTAAAAAGATAAGAGGCTCCAAAAGAAAATGGAAGGAAATATGTACTAAACCCTACTTAATGCAATGATGAGAGTATTATAATTTTTATGGTGTAGTAAAATTTTAATAGAGTTTTAGAATAGTACTAGACTTAGATAAGAGTGAGAATAAAAGAGAGAAGAAGAATGATTGAACATAATAACTACAAAAAAAGACACTAGATATACCATGGGAAAACCCTTGCAAGAGAAGAACCCAACCTCTAAATTATTTAATCCATTATATTAATTGGGTAAGTGCAAGAATTTAGGTCCACTTTTAGTGAAAATGTTGTGTTTCAAAAATTCTTGAAAGGAACAAGTACTCATTTCATAAAAATGGGTACTTTTTTAGGATTGGGCTCAAACCTAATTGCTGTTAACTTCTGAAACAAGTACCATTTTTGATTTTTTAAAATGGTGCCGATACACAGTCAGATTTCTTTATTTTTTAAATGGAACTTTTGAATGGAACCTGTTTGGAATTTTTAGTAGGCACCATTTTGGAATGGTGCTTATCTAAAATGAAATAAATTAACCCATTTATTACATTATATTGCCACTCCTTTTTGAATGGTTACGCTTTTGGAAATGAGATACATTTCATTTTGAGGGGTACAGGCTTGTAGATTTTTCTTTGTTTTGGAAGCGGAAACCAGCTTCGACCGGACTTTTAGAATATAGTAGCGAGCGGCAATTTAAACTAACTAAAATATGTACTAATTGACTTTTTTTTTCTGTTTTTTCTACCGAAATTAAAACTTCAATTATAGATGATCCTGGTTTAAAGATTGTAATTTTCATTTGTTTTATAAATTAATTTATGAAGAAACTAGTCCATAAAAATTCAAATGGGAATTATTAATATTTTTTTTAGCAAATTTAATTTTAAAAGATTATTAAAGTATATATGTTTCATCAATCTAGATATCATTATTTACATAATAAAATAAATAATGATTTTATAATTAGCTTATCTCAAATTGTGTTTGTTGTACACGAGGGGTTTTAAAAATGATAATAGGGCCAATAAAAAATTAATTTAAGAAAATATTTGGAAAAAAATTATAAAAAAATTTCATCAAGTTTCACTATAATACACATCTTTCACCAAAAGAAATTAGAAATAAACTTTTATTTTGGTCAAATTATGCTTATCATACACATGCATGTTATGGCCCTAAAAACATGACTTTAAAAAAGTGAATTTTTTACATCCTATACAAAATTAACTTGTATAATCTAGGTATTAAAATAAATTACATATTTGATTACTAGACTCAAAATCCTACATTTCATATTAGTTGTATTTCTTAAGATTATATGTGTAAGTGCTTCAAATTTTAAGTCCAACTATGACAAACTTTTATTTTCAGTAAAAGCACTTCAACTTTTTGGCCAAAAAGTGGATCCAACTTCTTGAACTTGCCCAATCAATATCCAATAGCTGCAATAGGATAATAGTTTTCATAATCATAGGGGATCTACAACTCTAAACATGGATGTATTTTGACAACATAGTCATGCATAAAACATGACACACAACATCTATATCAATACCTATATATAGGACAATGAGACCCAAGAAAACAAGATTAATTTTCAAAAAATATGGGCTCAAAACCATAAGAAAAATTCAATTCAAGGTGGTCCACATTCAACCCATCTATCACACTCCAAAAGTAACTCCTCCCAACATACTATATATCTCTCGATTGACCAATTTGATTCCTATAACTAACGGGTCCATGTGCAACTCCCAATCACTCCAACATGTGCCAAGAATTACAATTGCACACCTCTTGCACACAACTATAAATAGTTAATCAAATATGTTTTAGTAGTCCACCTATTAACCCCCTATTTGGTGACTTCTTACAAATGACATATGGGAAATAGTGCAAATAATAGAATCAAGGTTCTATCCAAGCAACATGCTCTTTTTAACATATGCATGTTAATTACAATATTACAAATATTAAACAATTATTCCTAGACCTAGGAATTTGCAAGGTGTACAACAACAACTATTCCTCTAGTCCTAATAATATAGATCCATAAGACAATGATAAAATTCACTTATTCTAGAATAATATTTTAATGTTAGATCTAGATTTTTTTATATCTAAGATCTTATCTTTGTACATGACTCCAAACATGTAGTGGTGAAGGAACATGAATGTGTGTTAGGGACAAATTTTCCAATAAAAAACTAATGTGCCACAAAATCGAGATAAAAACACTTTGATCATTATGGCGTGGGCGTGCTCTATAGTGGGAATAAACTCCAATTCATCTTTCACCATAGACAATGAATATTTTAAATATTTTCAACTTTATCTAACACTCGGTAAATGGTTTCTGGAAACGAAACCTCAAAGAGAATTAAGTGCCACTTGGATGGATATATATAGTTCAATATAACATGATCCATGTAGTTAGGTTGCCGAGGATGATGCAACTAAGGAGTGAGTAAGAAAGTGATTTATAATGCAAATAATATTATAAACTCGTATTTTAATGATCGCAGCCAACGCATAGCAAGTTGATTAATTAAGTTGTGGACGTGGTTATTTTGAGGCATTAATCGGGATTATTTGCCAACGAACGGGCCAACGGTAGGAATCATGGGTCATGTACGATAAAAGTGGTAAATATGTTCTGGCTCATAGATTCCCGCAAGAAGGATGTTCATATGAAAAGCGCCCGGCAATGCGGATAAGCATGGGTTAACGGGGAGTAAAATTAGGAGGAAGGGATTATTGGGGAAAAAAGTTAGGAGATGGGACAATGGTAGAGGAAAGTATGATTTTGGATTGAGGAGGAAGGATATACAAACTAGTCAAAGAGCTATGGATAATGAGATTAGAACCAATGTTGTAAAAGATATCTAACCCAAATAATTTGTTGGTAAATAAATTATGAATCACATCTTCTAATTTTATCGACTTTTTAGTATTAGCTAAGCTAGCAATCTCTTCTAAAAACTTTTATTGTGCTACATGTTCATCATAATCATATTCTCCAAATTGCTTAAGGGAGCATCATTATATATTGAGTCATATGAGGGTTCAAATAAACACTCCTTCATAAAGAGGGGTGAGAGGGACGAAACATTGGAATACAAGTGACTCTTAAAACCCTAAAGGATAAGAAAAATAAAGATAACCTAAGGATCAATAAATAATTAAAAATCAATTAATAGTTAAATTTGAAACAAATATGACTTACAAACTCTAGAGGCCAAAGTAAGGGCTTAATGAAACAACTTGCACAATAGAATAATATAATAGAAATTATTCTACAAATACTTGATAATAATATGCCACTTAGAGGGGGAAACCTCCTGTAGTGTAGAAATTAAATTGTATACCCTTTACAATTTCACACTATGTTTGCAACCCCTTAATTAATAATTTAATTGGATTTACTGAGCCTCTAATTGACCAAATTATTCATCCCAAAGCCTTATTATTCCTATTTTCCAAAAGGGTAACATATATTAAACAATTGCTAACATTAACTAAACACCTTGGAAATTGAGTGTCTTGGACTTAGGTCCAAGGACCCATTTTCCCCAGGTCCTTCAAGTCCTAGGTATCTGTTCTCTTAATATGTTTTTGGTGGAATTTTTAATGATTCAAATTCAAATTTCAAATGTCAACTTCTCAACGGCCTTGAGGGTACTAGATAAACACCTATGTTATATAAGCTATTTTTATCACTTCCAAAGGGAACACACTTTTAGAAACTCCACAAGAGCATGAAAAATTTCTATTGTTTAGAAGAAACATTGAAAGCACATTTTCTATCACTCATTCTTCATGTAGCAGTTCCAGATCATATCATCATGTCAAAAGCTCCATGTTTTGTTCTTGTTCATGTTCTTTGGAGCTAAAATGTATTGTAGATGTGGTTTGGCATTCATTTTACTCTGTAAATCAATCAATCAACTTAATCGGACCTTAATGTTCCAAAGCCTTAGAGTGATGTGTTTGACCTCAATCCTCTAAGGGAAGCCATTAGGGGTTTGGTGAGTTGTAACAAGAAAGTGTTCATTCATCAATTCCTTCATTTCATCATTATTTCATTATCAAGGTTTAATTACCAACATGGGGTTTGACTAAGGTAAACCCCCATTTACCCAAAAATAAACATTTTTCTTCTCTCTTTGTATGTGTAGATTTATAGGTGAAGAAGGATTGAAAGTTGATCAAAAGAGAAAATTTGTAAAGTTGTCAAAGTTGTCATCATTGTTGTCAAGCTATAGAAACTCGCCTACAAGTTTTATTTATGGCTTTCTGACAATTAAACCTAGAGGAATTTGAAGCTTAGATCCGAGATCAAAGGATTTCCAAAAGTATTTTTGGACTCCTGAACTATGACCTATTCACCCTAGGGAAAACTAGTCTTGCTACAAACTCCTAAACCTATTTTTATCATAGGTGCACACCATTCTGCCCTTCCTAGATCTGCCTACAAATTATCATTTCCATTTCTATTATCATAGAATTTTTCATTTCAAGTATTAGGTTATATATTTTATTTAGTTAATTTGTTTTAAATCATCTCCCAATATTGCAAAGCAGTCATTTTTGTCATAAGAAAGTAGAGTCCCAAGAGATACAAAATAGGGGAAAGTTAATTCTATCCCTTGGAAATCTCCTCTCTTTCTAATGAAATTAGGGAAAGTATGAGTGTGTATGAACCTTTGTATCACATAACTTTTAATCATTTCATATTGAACAAAAACACATTCCCCCCTTTTCCTACATTTCATTTTGGTGAACTTGACATTGTACATCATAAATTTTGATTTGAAAATATCTAAAACCCTAGATCTAGGATTTGTATTTGTTTGTTTGCATCTCATTTAGAGTTTCAAAACTGCATTTTTGCATCATTTCAATTCACAAAAATCCAAAAATATTTCATAAATATTACATACATCTTGTATATTAGTTGTATCAATGGTGTCTTTTAGTCATTTAGATCAAAAAATTCAGTCAAAATTTTATTTAAAAATTTGTTGTTTTGTTCACCTTTTTCCATCAAATTACATTTGAATTTAATCATCAAAGTTTGTAAATCTACAACTAAAAGAATCTATTTGCAACCTGAAACACAAAATTTAAACATTAACTCAAAAACTTAAAATTTTATTTTTTAAATCCATGTACAAAGACCCATTCACCCTTGGGCGAACCTATCCTTGTACAGGTCATTTTCCAAATTTCTAAGCATAAATTTTTCTATGTATGCTTTATTCCTTGCTATTTGCATATCTCAGTTTCAGTTTGAAGAATTGTTGTTTTTTGTAGTTGTTTGCATTCAAGTCGATTGATAAAAAAAAGTGCATTGTTCAAAAGTAAAATTTGCATTCAAAAGACATCATTTCTAGAATTTTTTTGCATCTTACGATCATTAGATCTAAAATTTAGCATTAAACTTCCATCATGGATATGTGTTTTGGTAAAATATGGATGTCCTTAAAATAATTGGTGATGATCCTAATACAATTGAGCCTATACATGATCCTTCACCTCCTAATTAATTTCCTTGTGAGAATGAAATCTTAGGTGAAGATGAAGATAGCATGCAAGAGTTCATACAAAATTCCTTGTGTAACCTTGAATTTACAATACATCCTTTTACCCCTACATGCAACAACCAACACCTACCATCCCACCACTTGAAATGTTTTACATTTTGCATCCTGAAGTTGAATCACAAACCAAGCCTAAACCATTAACTATGAAGGAACTTATTCACATTGACAACATTGATACTCTTATATCCTATGCCCACTGAGTTATTGATACACCTATCAACCAAGAAGAGAGTTATGGTCAAGGCTTTCAAATCTTAAGTAAAAAGGATGTGACATAAAAAATGGACATGAAATCCATTGATTGCTACAACAACCATCAGAATATACCAAGGGATTAGGATATCAATAACCTACCCCTCCACACCAACAAATTTCCCAATCAAGTAAGAAACCTAAGCTCTAAAAACTTGAGAAGTTACCATTTTTACATACCATAACTATGAATGGTGATCCTAAACCTGCACAAACACACAATTAGTCCAATATGCAAGTTAGAAACATCATTCCCCATGAAATTCATTTGAAACATGAAAACAAGAAATGATATGAACACAATAAAAAAGCTATTAAATCCTATTTAAATGATCAAACTCTCAATCCTATGGGGGAATTGGTGCCAATTTGATGTGGAAAATGGCCCTTTCCCAATTCCTTGCAAGCTTGATGATCAATGTTGAATATTTGATGATCCTTGGTGAAATTCCTACATAACCTAGCTATGAAATTTGATGAAAACAAAGAAAATGAATGAACAATGGATGGGAAAATTCAAAATCTCAAGATAATGACTTTGCATAAAGTTGTGGATCCAAAATCCAAATGGGAGCCTCTTATTTATAGATGAGAATGATGGAGGATGAGGAAAAATGGATGAATGTGGGATAAAATACCAAGCAATAGCATAAAGCCACTTGTCAACATGTGAGTAGACAAAGGTGGAGCACATTTTGGTCATTGTGCAATTAAATGCAATTAGGTGGAATTTCAAACCCATTGTTCCATGCTTCATAAAGAAATGAAAAGTTTACGCCACTTTGGCTCCGCAAGTGGACATGTAAGAAACTTCAATGCCTTGTTAGATGTACAAACCCTTTTGCAGGGATTTTTCAAACTTGGAGAATATTCCCATTTTGATGCCTTTTTTAAAATAATTAGAGATTTAATAAATCAATTAAAATGATTTTCGTGAGAAAGTTGCAAAAACTAGAGGATTTGATGGATTAAGATTAGGATTAATCAGGATTTGATTAATTCAAAGGGAGATTAGTTGATTTGACAATTTTGATTTAGACTTTTGGATTAATTTAAATCAAAATGAGAAGAAAATGAATTTTAGATTTAATTAAATAAAGATTTGATTTATTTAATTAAAAAGGATCATGTTAGATTAAATCAAATAAAGATTAATTTATTTAATTTAAGGGAGAATGACCTTAGAGGTTAATCAAATAAAGTGAATTATATAATTAAAAAAATGATTATAGAAGCTAATTAAATAAAATTGATTTATTTAATTAAAGGGAGATGAAGACTTAATTAGATAAAATTTATTTAATTAATTAAGAGATGGAATATGATGAATTTAATTAAATAAATATTATTTAATTAAATGACTAGCAAAGAAGATGATTTAGGATGAATTAGTGTTAGCAAAATCAGGATCAGGTGTATAGGATCAATTAGTACATTTTTCGTGTCTACATTTTTCCCCTCTTTGAAGCAATGTACTCTGCTGCGATGGTTCAAAGAATAAATTGTTGAGATCAAAATTCAAATTTTATTTTATTTTTTAAATGCCCCACTGCTACCCGGCAAGAAGAAACATGCTAATATATTTCCCCCTCGAGAGATTAAATGAAAATTTGGATTTTTGGGTGATCTCACAAAAAAAGGAGGACAAGGTGCCCGACAGGTCCAGAAAGGGTCCAAGATGCCAAAAATGTGCCAAAA